>WOGR01011224.1:0-10635 GCA_015342045.1 Leptinotarsa lineolata | reverse complement strand
TATTACTCAATTGTATTCAAATATATGAATTTGTTTTCACCACAAAATTAGCTTAAGTATTTTGTATAGTGTTAAGAAACAGTTTTTCCCCAGGGAGAAGTGGAAGAGCAACTACGTTGAACTTCTCTCCTTTTTGCCCTCATATCTATCGAAATTTTAAATCCCATGTATCCGACATAATTGTAATAAATTATTTGGGTGAATGAACGTATTATTATAATAAATGCTTTAACGGCATTTCATAAATTAAACACGTGTTTAACAGAATTGGATCGCCTGGCAAAATTCAATTTATTCACTTGGTTAGTGCGTCGCGAGAAGTATTTTGTTCAGGTGTGGGAAAAGTGTTTTCAACAAGCTGAAAAAGCTATCGTATGGTGAAACTCGTGTTTGAATTTTGTGATCCGTGTTGTGAAAACCTCTCAAAAACGATTTGCAATTTTTTGGGGGAGTATCATTAAGTTCCCAAGAATGTTTGTTATAGAAGCTTCAGTTGGTGAAAATACAACTTCTGGTGATGAATCCTTTCTGACAGGTCATAAATCAGGCGAGTTCTATTGAAACAAAGTATACCTGAAAAGTTTTAGAGAATTTAGGAATGTAGGACATTTTCAAATGAATACAACAAACAAATAACCAACACCCAAAAAATAAACAGGCATCCAACACTAAAAACCTTCATTCAACCCTGTCCAGTACGATTTCCCACTAGAGTACTTGTCAACTCCTTGGTAAACAAATTAAAAAATCACTCGATCTGACTAATTGCCAGCCGTCTGGTACACTCAACACGCCCTTATTTTGAGTGCTCTTTAACGCCATAATTGTCAGAAAAGTCATTAATTTTATTCACCCTCGACGAATTCATAACGTATCCGAACCAAATTGGGGCGAAAATTGAATTAATGAGTGCAGTAACGTTGACGGAAGTAGATAAATAAACCTTGTTCCAATTGTATGGACGAAGAATAGAGCGATCGAGCTTTTCTTCTTCTTCCAGTATGCAACAAAAAGAAAATATATACAAGGTGTCCCAAAACCAATTGATAAAAGAAAAAGGAGTGATTATATGTATATGTCCTTGTACATAGATTTCAAGTTATTGGGATTTTTGTGCCTTTTGATGTCAAGCTGTAGTTTTCTGATCTGTTCAAGAAATTTATTTTGTTAATTTTATGAATGGTATTCCATCATGCTTTTCTGTAAAACTCTGAATGTGTGGTAAGGGTTCTTGTGAAAACAACAACTTTATTTCATTACTCGAATTACAACTGAGAAACACTTCAATAACAACACTTCACAATCATTCTCTGTCATGACTGAACTGAATTTGAACCAATCGGCCTTCTGTACTTGAATAAAAACAACCATCTGACATTCCTCCACTCCCGCCATGATGCCTTATCTTTGGTTCAAGTACACTGGCGGATCAATGGGCGACTCGTACGCTGTGTTTACGACTTTTTCTGAACATCAAATAACTGAAATTACATTATGATATTTTTCAAGTTATAAATCACTATTATTAAACTTGATGATTTCACGAATTCATTCAATTACTTATAAATTAAGAGCGACACCACTAATGCTTTACAATTATAACACTTGTTATAACGCTCTTTCTATTTGTACTTAACCGAATCCCGTTGTAATGCTCGCGAACATTTTTCGAACTGTTTCCTTTCGTGCTGTTCCTTCCTATACGTTAAATTTTGCCACAGTGATTAATGCTTTCAAAAGGTAGACGATTTCCGATGATCCGGTGATGGCTTGTAATATTGTATAAAAATATGTGGTCTTATTGAGATGTTTTTGTCCTGCCTTTCAAATCCAACTCCAATTTGTCAACGGATATTCTCAAGCTATTAAGGAATATTTAATTGGTCATATATACAAGTTAATTCATTACGGTACGGGTGAGTCACCTCGTGTACTTACTGGAAACTTCTCGTATTCCTTATTATGCGATAATTGCCTCACGGAGATTTATTATGAACGGCGAATAAGGTTATTTGCTCAATAATCACATCCGAAACGACAGATAATAAATAATTGTTTATAAAAGTCCCAGTTATCCCGTTATGTATAATTCTTTAGTCATGAATATACTCCAGTAACATTGAGTAACGAAGAAAATATAGTGTAGTTAAGTTTCTCCAGATGAGTGTAGTTCACATGTTAAAATTCGTGTTCAACATAGAAAAAGCTCCAAAAAATACGAGCTATAGCTCATTGTATTTAGAATGACGTGCAGATAAATGGAGTTTGATAATTTCCCCAGCACAAAAAATTGTTATTGACAAATCAAGATGAAAAAAGGCATTCAATTTTTCGTTATTAACTCAAAAACTATCTATTCTCGAGAAGTGAAAGAGGAGGAAATTTACAACGAAAAGTTTCAGTTCCACCTCTATTTTCGTTTTAGTAATAAATATCAATTTATGAGCTTAAATAAATTGCGGTGTTATCTGAATACTTTAAAGAATAAAGTCCCGTTGGAAAATTATACAATTGTTAACACACTTTTTTTCTACCACCTTTAAATACGAGTCTCAAAAATATTTGCTTTTTGGAGGCCTTCTTTTATTTATATATGTAAAATTCTCGTGTCACAGTGTTAGTTGCCATAATCCTCGGAAACGGCTTGACCTATTTTCATGAAATTATATATGTATATTCGGTAGGTCAGAGAATAAGTTTAAATCATTTTTTCATACCCCTGAGTGATAAGGGTGTTCCACCCCAGACATTTTAAAAATATTTTTTGAACAAGATTTTTTTGTTTTAATTTTTTTATCATGTGGCATCAAAAAATACATAAAACCTTCATTTTTTACCCTTCTATTATCAACCCCTATTTTTTGATAGTCATTTTAGTAATTTAATTGTAGATCAATTTTTATAAACAAATTTCTGTAACAGCTGACCAACATAAGCTATAAACTTCATTTTAAAATAATTCCAAAGACTACTTGATGTTCCATCATTTCCCCAATTTCTATCATCGTATCTCCTATAGTTTAAAAGTTATATCAGTTAGTTATTTTTTTATATCTTAAACTTGTCTGTTTATTTGTAACTGATTTAATAACAAATGACGTAAAAAAGTGTACTTAGCAGCAACTACTATCGTAATTAGGTACGGCACAGCTAATAGTATAACATCTCACGATCTAAGAGAAAAAATCCCGTTCATCGATTTTCTGTCTAGCTTCCCTGTACTAATATTCTAATGTACGGGGGAGAAACAAAAAAAAACGAAATATATGTCTAGGAGACTCGGCGACGAGAACTGATTGTATTTAAATAGTCGTTCTATTGATATTTAATCAAAATGTCAGGTCGTAAATTGCATCTCGTGAACTGGGGCACCAACTTTATTACTCTCATAAACGATCCATATAGAATAAGTACACTGCCCTGCAGGGAATTTTCATTCCATTGCATTGGTTGTTCGATGAATTGTTTGTGACTTCGTGAAGATAGAGTACGGTTGTGTCGATCTGACATTTGAAAAGTCCCGGGTCTAAGAAAGAAAACGCATTTTTTTTTTCAAAATTGGCTTTATTCGTCAACGTATTCTCCTGTCCATAACAGAAAAGATACTTTTATATGGTATCAGTTAAAAAATCCAATGCAGGTCAATCTTACTGTGGCTTCTTCGGCACTTCTTGTTCTTTACTCATTTTATTTTTAAAATTCCAATAATGTCATAAAATTAACTCATCGACGTATGAGAATGTGTTCTAATTAATCACCAACTTTATTATAATCTCCTTCATCTCAATTAGCAAGCCGCAAATTTTCATATTTCTCACTCGCATACTTGTTTTGAATCGGGATTGGAACAATAAATTTATTGTGAAATATGCGCAAGTTCGTGATGAAAATGACATCATCGATGGATTTGAGGAATGATTAAATTCTTGCTAAATATGCATATGGTAAGGTTATTTCTACACTGTATCACCTAAGAGAGTGTATATTTAGAATTGGTATTATCGGCGATAAGGCTAATGTGATGGTAATTCACGACCCGCATTTTCCTTTCTAAACCGCGGTTATCAATATTTTTAATTTTCCAACTGTTTTGTGGGTGTCATTAGTTTTCTAGAATAGGCGTATCGCTGATGTTTGCGGTATATCTTTGGAAAAATAATCATTCATAGAGTTCCATGAAACTGAACAATATATCTGTTGGAATTGGTCTAAAATCGATGAAAATATATGACAACGGTTTACGAAATTCTCAACACGTCTTTCACTAAGTGCGGTTTACAAAACCGCAACACGTGTTTTACTAAGTGACCTGCTACAAATATAAAAAAAAATACTTACTCACTATATAATAGCTTCATCAAGAGTTTCTCATACTTGATTAGACACACCTAAAGAAATTATTCTATATTGGAATACATATTGCTGTTTTGTAAACTGCTGTTTGAAAATCTCACGATACATATTCAAGTAACACTCATTATGAGATTTTTACTGGAGAGTTTACAAAACCGCAACATGTGTTTCACTATACAATAGCTTCCTCAGGCGTGAACACGTCATAAGAGTCATCTAGTTAAAATTGTTGTTGGAAATAACTTACTCAAGATTTAATGTAAAAGTTTGAAAATGCCCTTATAGGACGAAACTGCAGTAACTTTAGTTACGAATAAAAGTGGTAAAAAACATAGAAAATTTTCATTTCTCATTTTTCATGATGATCTCTTACCACGTAGTAACCGTCTACATCCATCAGTATCAGAATAGATCAGCAGGTGATGCTATCAGTCCAACTGATAGTGAAGGGACTTGCATCAGTAACCGCTATGAAGTGTGTAACCTATTTAGTTATCATTTTTCCAGTATTACCTCTGGTCTTATCAAATCATCAGCAAGCAACATTAAGCATATTGAATCCAAGGCTAATAGCATATACCTTTCTCCAAAAATAACAAACTATGAAATTGAAGAAACCAAAAAAAAATTAGTCGAAAAAGATCTCCAGGTGTTAATGAGGTCCCAGGGGATATACTATTGTCTATTGCCGATATTATCTTAGAACCGCTGAGTCACATTATCAACCACAGCTCTCAGGTAGGTATGTTCCCTGATGTTCTAAAAATGTAAAAAAATTTACCAATTTATAAAGGTAAGAACTCTCGTCATCTATAATGCTCTTGACGACAATATCAAATCTGCCCCTAGCTTATATTCCTTTGTAGCTAAGCTGAAAAATCATCTTGTTCTGAAAGCACACTACTCATCCTTTGTTTCAACAAAAAACAGCTGCTTTTAACATATTTTTTAGTATAGTGTCTATTAATTGTAATTTGTGCATACTTTTCTGTTTAAAAGTACTATTTCTCTGTTTGCAAATAATCCTTTTTGATTCTGATAGTCTAGTATCAATTTTAATTTTAGGTTGATTGGTGTCTGTCTTTGTTAAGCACATCTGACGTGTTACCTAAGTTAATATGTTACAATGTAAGCTCCTGTATTGTAATTGAACACTTCTTTAACCAATAAATTGGTTAATTATTTGATTGATTGACCCACAGTTTGGACGCCAAGTCGTCTTTACTCAACTAACTTTTACCAAACTGTTATTATGAACTATCATAATAATATTTATTGTTGTGGAGAAAATCCAAATGGTGTTGAAGAGATTTTTCATCAACAAGAGTTTGGAATAATATCTATTTGTGATAATACTCTTAACAATGTCGATATGTTTCGATATTCTACTTGAAAAAGTAAAGAACAATCAAATTTCAGCATCGCAATTTTTCTGAATTGAATATTGCTTTCTAAGCAATATTCTACAATGAAATAATGTGGTAATGAAAAAGAGGTAGAAATTTATAAAAATTTTTGTTTATTTTCAAACTAGTATCAGATGAATGTGAACCAAAAGTGATACCGAAATGAAGAAAAGGGTGGATCATACAAAATACATTAAGTAATTAACTCTGATGACATTAATCTACTCCCATTAGTAGAACAAAAATACGATCTGGGAGAGATAAGAAATGAGACTATTTAGTTGCGGAATAATTGAAGTGGAAAGTTTATCCAAAGATGTTAATGCACTCTGAAGAGATACTGTAATCAATTTAGTGGTTATTTTCCACCCCACAACATATTATTTATGACTCAATATCATTACCGCTTTGTACACAATTTCATATGGATTCATTTTGAATATAATTTCAGCTACAGAACCTACCAAATCGATAGTAATTATTCCGGATATTATCTCTAATGCGCTCCCTTCCCAGCGACTTCCGATGGAAATCCTGTGTTATATTACAGGCAGAGCCATAAATTCAATGGAATGATTTACCGACGTTGTGTCAGAAAAGCTCTGTTTCATTGACTCAGATAGGGCGATTTTTCATTAGAACTTGCGAATGAGTGTCTCTTGATATTGAAATATATACCTAATCCAGTTCAGTCAGACTTTATTAATATATAGAACACAAAACTACCTCTCGTGTAGAAGAAATAATTCACTTTGCTTCATTATACATTCCAATTACTAATGGAGTTGATAGTAAAATTATGATAATTATTAATGTGATTAAACTAATATCTATCTCATTTTTTATGGTACCCAAATAGAAACATCCAGATGAAATAAACTGGTTACTACTGAAAATTAGCAAAACCAACAAACTGTAAGATGAAAATCGATTATAGGATTATAGGTATAATAAATTCGTTATAATCTAGGAATAAGAAAGAAAAACCTAATTTTCATCATGAATACATTCATTCTATTGATTT
Organism: Leptinotarsa lineolata; assembly: GCA_015342045.1. Lineage (NCBI taxonomy): Eukaryota > Metazoa > Arthropoda > Insecta > Coleoptera > Chrysomelidae > Leptinotarsa > Leptinotarsa lineolata. The sequence goes on along the minus strand of WOGR01011224.1, from coordinate 3,852 downwards.
TGACTATTTTATCATTTCTTCAGCTTCTTATTTAGAACCATTAATTGAAAATGGGATTTGAATATTACAAAAAATTTCAATTTTTATATTTTGGGTTGAAATTCGGTATGTAGAGTCAAAATCGAAAGTTGCTGAAACTTTTTCAAATAACTTATGTCGGTATCTATAACACAAAGCAAAATATCAAGAATTTGTTCTTTTCGCGGGATCGCAGTAGGCTGGGTTCAAGGCTGTCACTCGGGCTAAGTATTGCGAAAAGTGCGGCCCATGAAGGTCTACGACTGTACCAAAAATCAAATATCTGCTTTCAAAAATGACAAATACAGGAGTGTCTTCATCTTAAGTGTGTCACACTGTATAAAAGATTCGTGACTGTTTTTTATATATACACTTTTCTTTTTCTTGAGGTCCCAGTTGATAACGGGGAGCTATTCAATTAAACTCTTTGGTATCTATCGAACCCATATATCAATCTAAATACATCGACACACGATAACTTAACAAATAATTCTTGAACACTACGAGCAGCCTAGGCTTTGTGAATTTTTTTGTTGTTCATTTGTTTATGTTTGTGAATCGTATTAGTTGATTATCATCTAGTTGATGGTGATTATCTATGTATTGCGGGAAGCAGCAATGGATGAGATAATCGAAAGTTATTTTCTATGAGGTACACGAGAAAATTATTTTCTTTAAAATGCTCGAAGGTTTTGCAATTGTTTTTGAATCAGAACTTGCCCCTCTAGCAAACTACTTTTCTGGTAGTACGGTCTAAATAGCGACCATAAATAATATATTTAACCCACAAGTGTAATTCCTTCTATAACGCTATGAACTCAATAGAATTAATTTACAAATCTTTTCGTATAAAGTACGTCATTAAAATTGTTTTTTAATCCTTATTTATTTTAGTAGGTTGTTTGAAATTCATAAAATTGTTGTATAAATAAATCGTTGCCTAGGATGCGCCTTTTAGTATTTCGGGCAATTCGTAAATCTGATTAGCGTTCAACTCTTGTCAACAACTTTCCAGCATTAATTATAACCAAAAAACGGTTAATCCCGAATAAATTTTGACAAAAAGGGACAAGAAATCCGCCTTGTCAACGGGTAACATCTGGCATGAAATATCGGTGTTTATATTATCTCAAAACCGGAAAGCCTACCTCGTGTTCTAAACTTCAAATCGATACGAAATTAATTCGAAATATTTTCCCTCGTAGTCCGACTGCAGACTAGTAAATATGGTTTTGATTTGTTGAATCTAGCTGAACTAGAAACTGAATAAATATAGAATAGAGAAAATAACTGTTGTCTGATTTCAATTATTATTTTCATCTGTTACGACCGGTTTTGGTTTATTAAACCATTCCCAAGAAAAACAGGTTGAATTAGGACATTTCTTGACTTATGTATGTTATGACACAATGGCAAATTATGTTTTTTACTAATGCTGACGCCTCGTTTGTTTGAATGTGGGTGACAATGTTTCTTGATGAATATTGGATCTTGTCTAAGACAATATTAACAGATTTGAAATTTGTAAAAAGAAAAAATGAAAGTTGAAATGAAAGAAATACTAAAAATAGCAGAAAACATTTTTTATAATTTTCTCATCATTTATAATCATTTTTTTGTATACAATTGACATTTCACTTAATGTTTAACACAATTAATAATTCATTTTCATTCATTCATTAAATAATTTGTTTTCTCTACAAATTAGCGTCATACTCACTGTTTATTCATTTATTTCATTTGGTATTTTTTTTTATTTACTTTTTCATTGTTATATAACTATTTCTTTTACTAACTTCTCCCAATATGCTGGTTGTGTTATTTTTTATATTCTTTATATATCATTCATTTTTATTTGACGTTGTCTCCTCATAGATTTCGAATTTGTCAGCATGTATTTAGACAATGGAAGTCCAAACTTGTAACGCTCACGCCTCAATTCGCAAGTCATCTTCTGCTCTTTTTGATATATTTGGGGTTATGAAAAATTATCAAACAATATATGCTCATCTAGAACTATAAAATCGAAAGGATGTTTGTAACTGAATATTCTTGTGATAAAGTATACACATATTCTGAAGAAATATTTAAAATGTTCAGGTATGGCAAAACTAAAACTTGTTGACCCTGAACTGAAACTGAATTCATATGCTCCACAGCATATGCTCCACAGCATATGCTCCACATGACTTTGATTTTGATTCAAAAACATGTTCTTGTCCATTAATAAAACGGATTCAAGAAATAAAATACTTCAGGGTCATGGTGGATAAGTATTTAGGATAGGATGAACATTCTAATTATGTGAAAAATGTCTGAGAATGTTATTCAGATATTTCAATGTTCTGCGAGATATTTAAGATAACAAAAATCGTAATATCGTCAATAACTCTCTAGCCGAAACAAAAATAACTTTCTGCATTGAAGTATGGGGTGGAATGTTCAATAAATCTCTAAATTGACTAAAAACAATCCGTAATACGTATTTGAAAATTATGTTCAAATTAAGAGATTACTTTCTTCTGAGAGGCTTCATGAAGATTTCAAACTTCAGAATGTCCGGTATCCAGCTTGATATGGATGTTCATTAATAAGAATGAATTTGAGTATACACAGCCAAGAACTGAAATGAGATATGTGCGGAATTTTTCAATTGGGGTGCCACTCTCCAAAAAGTCACATTCAAAGGTTCCTGTTTGATAATTACCCGAAGCTATATAATATTCTCCCTACAAATATGAATATGACATAAACTGCCACCCTTTTTTTCTATTTCCCTTTTTTCTGTTTCCATTTGCTGGGTTGTCAATCACAGCACAAGCATATTATATTCTCTGCTTAGGTGAATTTGAGTCGCTGACTGTCAATATATCATGATGAGAATAATTCGAAATACATACTTTTAAATTATGAGGTCATTTAAAGTTTTAACTCCACTCGCATTTGAAAGTGATGCACTTCAAGTTAAAGCTCAAAGTTACAGAGACACACTGAAGATAAATGTAACCAGCAAAGAATGATTGCTAGTTCAACCTTACTCCACCCGTACCAATTCTCATATTAGATGTAGTGACTGATACCCCGTTGAAAATTTTTGAGATTGGGTAGATTTCCCAAATGCCACTCAGATTTGTTTTCGGTAAAATCGATCAGTGCGATATAATGAGATAACTGGCAGATTATAAAAATGGCAATTAATATATTTGAGAAATGTCAATTGAAAATTGAAGTTGTAATAAGTGCCATCGATTGGTTTATTTTTCCAAAAATAACATATTTCCGTGTAACAAACCACACTATGATTTACCACTATCAATTTATTGAACTAAATGTATCAAAGATCAACGTTTACGGGTTGCCATTACCCTGTCTTCCCCTAGTAGTTTAGAACACTCGATGTTTTGACCAACATTATAAATTTCACTGAAAATGCATAGATCTACGTTGAGGTGCAGAACAAAATTTCAATAGTAGTATTTTTTGATATTATTTCGGCATTATTTTTTCAAAAATTAAAAAAAATCAGAAAATTTATTTTGGAACAAAAGATGTAAGCTCCCTCTCAGAGATTTCGTCTGTTATATTCATAGCTGAAATCAATTCCATTTGGTCGGGATCACCACCGACTGACCTGTTTCGGAGTACTATCTCTTTGTCAGTGCCAGGTGGGTCATTTCAGATGCAGTGAACCGTCTGAATATCCCAAACAAACAAAATTATTTCCAACTTATTCACCACTTAAGAATAATATTAGAGTTATCATGCATTATACTGCATGATACCATCAGATCTTCGGCGATTTCCCAAGTGAATATCTACTTTGTTATTGATTGT
>WOGR01011223.1:0-10104 GCA_015342045.1 Leptinotarsa lineolata | reverse complement strand
CAGAGGAATATCTGGCTTTAGCGAGTATGTATGGAAGTCCAGTCGGGCTTCCTTCAAAAATCGGGTGCATCGGACCCAGCTATCTTCGTTATCCGTATGGATAACGATTCCTTCGCCGGTTGGGCGAGCACGGCTGAAATTTATTCGGAGCTTTTCAAGCTCCCTTGAAACTGCTGTCCATCGCGACTTTTCGTGTAACACGACTGGCGGTGGCTTTGTTGGATCTGGATTTACAGCAACTCCCGAAGTTGCTGGTTCTGGTGTCGGCCGTACAGATGGCCACACCGGCACATCTGGTAGTATTCTTCTTCTACTTGATGTTGGCATTACTGCTTGATCGTCCTGATTTGGTACCTGTACGATTGGCACCACTGTCTGAATTTCATTTGCTTCTTCTTCTTTGTCTTCTTTGTTGGCTTCTGAACGTGTCGGGACTGAAGAGACTGCGATTAATCTCGCGGTTCTTCTTCTGCTTGTGCGGGATTTTTTGGTTTGGACAACCTCGAAACCTTCTCCCTCGTCTGTTACTTCCATATCGGAGGCATTGTTTTCCCCTCTTGGCCTTTTTACCGAGAGTGCCGATATATTCACGATTGTTTTTTCTGCCACGTGGTTACTAGCAGCTTGGCTTTCTACCACGGGTGCAGCTGGCTTCATGTTTTTGGAGTCCTCCACTGGGGCTTTAGTCTCTTGGGACTTCTCCATTGAGACGGCGGCTTTTTCCTCCTTCTTTTTGCTGCTAGGAGGTTTTTCTTCTTGTTGTTTTCTCTTGATCTCCTTTTCTGTCTTTCTTTCGGCTCTCAATTCTTTAATCTCTTTTGTTAGCTCTGTTACTTGCTCGATGAGCCTGTCGAGCGAGCTTTTGAGAGCGGCATTCTCCTCCTGAAGTGCCTGGATCTTCCTGTCTTTTTCACTTAATTCCTGCTCCATTTCAGGAGCAGTATTTGTCTGAAAACGGATAATTCTTCTCTGTGGATAGGAATACCAAGAATTGTTCAAATTTTGAATGTATGTTCTGTAGTATAAGTGCTCGTAGAAGTAAGATGGACTCTCATGTTTGATATTTGAAGAATATACTGATTGAGCCCATTCAGCTTGATGAGTTTGATGAATTCTAGATCATCTTCAGATACCAAATATAAATCTCATACAGAAATGATACATTTTTCATATCTGGTTCATCTTTATGCTTCCTGAATAGAGAGTTCATACAATAGCACTGTGATAATAGCGATTATAGTGGGATAAAGCCACTGAATCACATTGCAGTTTTATTTATTTCAGTATAGGAGGGTGAATAAAGAACCGTCTGGGGCTTTGTTCACAAGATAGAGTTGTTACTAGTAAACAATATTTCTCTCAGACGACGGTTTCATATATTCAGTCCCAGACACTTTGCTGTCTGGGTAAGATCTTTCCTATACTGACGAGAGGTAATACCTCGAAACTGCGGTTTTCAGGTAATATACTTGAATAATTTCAGCAGAGTCCAGCTGCTGCATGCTGTATGAACGATAAACATCTGCGAGACTAGCCTCTGTGAGGAACCTTGCATAAATGTCTGTCAGATATAATTCAATATCCAGCGTGGTATTAGCCGGGGAAGTAGTTTTTTCCGACAGACTTTTACCAAACCCTACTGTGTAGGTAGTTCGGAGATATTAACAATTCGATATTTATTTCGAAATATTTTATTTTCTTATACGTATATATCTCTCCTCGATAGTTTTCACTTTTAACATTTCCATAGACAATTTGCGATATTGTTAAAAATGAAGGTAGAGAACTTCTGAACAAAATTTATATTTCATGACGAACTTGGTACACGACTGCACGAATTTGATAACCGATAATTGGTTTCACTCCTTGTAGAACTTTCGACGAAAAAACTTCTCTCACAATATCAATATTGAAAAAGTTTTTCATATGGTTCCAACTTATTGAGACTAACTGTATGAAGATTTCCGAGCTTCTATAATTTCACTCAACGACCGTGTTCTAAAGAAAAGATGAATTATCGTATAAGCACGTGTAACTTCGAGAACACTTTTAAAAGCATAACACCTCATTTCTTCCGCCGTCAATATGCTTAGAAGGAAAACATATATCGTTTATGTCTAACGTAATTTTGATCGAGCACAACCCCATGATTTATTACCAACTCTCATATTTCCACGTCTAATTCAGATATAATCTACGATGAAAGTCTCCTGATAGAAATACACAGACGCCAAAACAAATTCAAAATATGGATATGAGGTAGAGAGCTATATTAACAGTTTTGAATGAGGTAATTTTTTTTTCTACACCATGGAGTCGGAAAATTTTCGATAATTCATGATGATTTTTAGCAATAGAAGTAGAATAATCTGTTAAAGGGCACGCTTGAAAGACAAAACAAATTTTCGAGAATATTTCTGGAATATTGATTTTATCGATGAAAACATTCAAGGACAGGCAGTTTTTGAAGATTGTTTTGAAACAGTTGAAATGAACACAAATCGATGATTCTATTCCACATAAGTCCTAAAGTTTCAATTTCGAAACTGAATTTCTTGAGTTTATATAATTTTTCTCGTTTTAAATAACCCCAACCTACTCGTATATGCCTCTACCAAGTTCAATCGATCAATATGCGTAATGCAGTTCCATAATTTTCAATATTTTGTTTCCAAGCAGATGTTTTTGTGTATAATAATTCAGGATAGAATCTAAAAACCTGTTCGAGGTATTTTATTAAATCATTATTATACGCCCAAGTCATTTACCTATCAAAATTTCGAAAATTATGGATTTGCACACAATGCAGCCCATAAAACCTGGGGTACTGAAAGTTAAAGTGTAGGTTGTCATATCAGCATTAATATTCTCGACATATATTTTCAAATAGAATATTTTTACATCTCTCCAAGAATCCAATTTTTTTTTTTTCAAGCAAACACACTTGTGTATAGTCATTGGATATTGACTTCTTCAATCTATATCTTGAAGATTTCATTAAATAATTATACACTCACATCAATTGCTTAGTAAAGTTCCAAAAATTGTGAGTAAGCAAATACATATTAACCAAATGACATAACTGCCCTCGGAATATATTACTTCAATAGTATGAAAAAGCGCGTTATTAGAAACCAAATCAAAACTTTTGGGATCATCATCTATGAACCTTTTGATTAAATTTCCATCAAATGGTGCATGACCCTAGAGTGAATTCGAACGCAACTGTAACCAGAAATTTCTCTTACGAGAGTATTCGTAGTAAGAGTTGGATTATTTCTGTGACATGGCTGATGGAAATACGAATGGTCATATTGCTCGCTTAGTGCCTCAGGAAATTAATAACATAGCCTACCCAGAATATGAAGCCAATGACCACAGCAGTCGATACCGCTGATACCAAAAAAAAACATTCTCATTTATAGATATGGAAAGAATGATATCTGTAAAATAGCATTCGTTTCATCAAAACTACTGTCGACTAACGAGTTTTTGAAATTTTTGATCAAATGATCCTTGAATCCAGAAAGAGTCATTTGAAGTATCAACGGAGATTGATTAAGAGGGATATATTTTTAGGAGAGACTAATTTTTGGGAAAGAAAGGTTTTGGCTTTCTACTTCTCTATCTTGATACAAAAAATGTGGGAATCTTCCAAAGGAAGGAAGAAATCAATCAATTTCTATACAAAGATTTGTAGAGTATGCATGATCTACACATCTACATAAGATCGATTCCTTCCTTTCTTTGAAAGATTCCCACATTTTTTTGTATCAAGAGAAGTAGAGGGCCAAAACGTCTCTTTCCAAATAACGAATTGGAATAAGTTCTGATTCGACCTCATCATGTTTTCTTCTACTGGTGGAGTGGAACAGCTTTTTGCTGAGGTCAAGTATTATCGTAAGAAAATAAAGTTATTTTTTGAGATAATCCATTTTTTGAAATCATTTCAAACATGTTCTGTCATTCTTTGGTTGGTTTCATTTGTTTTGTTTGCTGTTTTCACAATTTTGGGAAGTTATTTAATGCTCTTTCGACATAGTCTACGTTTGTTTTCTGTCCTTATATCGTGTTGGTCTTGAACGTGTTCATATTTTTCTTTACATTTGAATGATATGGTTTATTCGCACTCCTCCTTCCTTTTCGATCAGTATTGACTGCTGATATAATAATATGTATTTTAATCTCAGGATGAATCAATTGAATTCTTCGCACTTCACAAATATATAATAAAAGCGAACAATCATATTGAACGACTATTTTTGTGTCGGCTTCAGCTGGTCCAAATAACCCAATGTTTTTTTTTTATTGAGATTTTCCCGAACTTTATGTGTCAATATATCAAATGGGACACTATCTCGACAAAAAAATACAAGATGCCATGAAATTATAAGATTTCGGTCTCATCCCGCCATCCTACCTTTCCTTTTCTGTGCTGAAACTGCAAAATAACTGTCTCCATATTTCATTCCACCCTTGCATCGTACCCTGGTGAAAACTTTATTATCTACATCGTAAAAAAAAAAGTTATAAAAATGAGAGCCTTGTAATCCTAAATATAGCATCGTTGCTCCAATAAAGATATACAGTGTTATACCGTGTGCTCGTTGACGATATGAAAGGGGTATTATACGCCCTAATATAAATATATGGCCCAAAGGGCTATTCATAGTATATTACAAAATGTCTACATAAAAAGAGCTCATGCAGGACAAAGGAGTGTTTCAACAATGTTATTCGGCAACGAGAAAAAGTTTTTTGGAAAAGCTACACAGAGTTACTTGATGAAGCAGAACAAAGAAAATTCACTACGTATATGAGGTTTTGAATTAACTCATGAAAAAACAGATTTACTGGGTGATAACGATATTGATTTACCATATGCAAATGAATTCTTTGGTGAAGTACTACAAACAATTGTATTAGAAATATACAGGCTGGTTCACACAGTATGGCACATTATACGTTTCTAGTAAACCAGACACCAAATCACTTTGAAAATTCAAAGGAAAGCATATTTGGGCATTTTCTTCCCAACCAAAACAGTTTCGACTATGCGGTGTTGCCACTTCCATCAGAAAGTAGTAGCAACTTTGATTTTTCAAATAGAATACCCTGTATATAATATTATTTTTAGAATATTCAACAAGTACTCAACAACATTCTTGATATTTTCCTATACCTATTTGTTACCGTTTTCAAAACATGAATCAATTTCAATTTTGTTCTTCGGAAATCATCACTTTTAAAAATACTGATATCTTTGAGTTAAGGAATACTATGGTATCGAAATTTGGTTTGTAGTTAGGTGATACTAGAAGGCTTCCCACATCTCGAAGTAGTCTCCTTGACTTCCATACAGGGTGGTTAAAAAATAGAGTTTTTTTCGTTTGCTTGAAAAATTGACTGGAAGTTGAATATTTCGAAAAAACTGTATTTCTTAACTTTAAACCAAATGTTGGTACTATAGTATTCCTAAACTCTCAGATATCAGCATTTTAAGAGGTCAGTATTTCCGAAGAAAAAAACTGAAATTAATTCATATTTCGGAAACATAAACAGATTAGTTCGAGAAACTATCAAAAAAAGTTTTCGGTTAATTATTGTAGATGCCAAAAATGTTCCATTTGAAAAATCACAGTTGCTACTGTTTTGAAATGGAATTGGCAACACCACATTGTCCAAAATATTTTAGTTCGGTAGAGAATATCCAAATATGCTATCCATTGAATTTTCGAAATGATTCGGTTCCTGGTTCACCAGCAACGTCTAATGTGCCATCCATTGTGAATCAGCCTGTATATGAGGAGCAGTATTTTGGGGTTGCAGTATTTTGAAGTAAAAATTCCTTTAGCAGCATTGTGCACTTTTGTGATGGATAAAAAATGTGAAACTCGCGTCAGGACACGTGAACTGATCAAAAATTCGTAAGACGGGAGGAGAGTAGACCGTTGGCGTGGCGTAGGAGAGGAACTATCCCCCTCTCTTTCTACCGCGTGACGAAAATGTATGCCTGCGTCTACTGTTTCGTTTAGGCGGCGCAGGGCGCTTGCGCGAATGTGCATGTGTGTTTGTGTTACAGTGTGCTACGCGCATCCATGGTTGATGACTGCTGATGGCTCGATCGTCTGTGTAGTCATAAAATTCGTGTATATAAAGTGTTTAAAATATGGAAGTTGAACAAAGTGCATCTATTAGGAACACTGTTCATTATTGCATAAATAATATGGATGCGCATGCGAAATACACTAGCATGTTTGATGCTACTGTTTCTGATATCGGCGATACGTGTACAAGTCGTTGCCACTCTGGTGACAATCAGTTCATTATTATGGTTGTCGTTTACATTTCTTCAGATAAGTCATTGCGTGCTACACGAGACTTCTCGTATGAAAATTTATCCATTTATTGCTTAAAAAAAATTGGGAAAAGCTTTAATGATTTGTCAATGATTTTGAGTGGAGATTTCAACATAAACATTGCAGACGATAAAAATCAACTATTAATTGAATTTTTAAATTATGAATTTGGTTTAACGATGTCAAATGATTTCAATATTGGCACAACGAAATAGAAAACTACTATCGATGCGGTCTTTATTAGACATTATAGATTCGAATCAAAATTGTTTGTTTCTTACTTCAGCTACCCTAAACCTAACGTATCAATTCTAGAGATTAGCGATGATGGTTCTGGTAATAATGATGGTGAAAGTGTCGTTGAAATTATGGATGGAAGTTGATTTTCCTGAGAGATAAACGTTTTAATGTAAAATAATTGTAATAGTTCTGAAGTGTAATATATTTTCATGTTTACGTACGATAGCGCAATAAATGAATATTATATTTTACCACATAAGTGATAGTACTTTTATAGTGAAAATTGAAACAATTCCTGCGAAATTATTGCCTAACCATTCCAAAATATCAAAAATGCACAACGTTAATATTCAAGTTTTAACTTCTGCCGGTACTCCCGGAGTGCAATCCGTATTTTTATAAGAACGAAACACAAGCACTACAGGGCAATCCTGTAGTGCTACAGGGAAATTCTGTAGTGCTTCTGTCGCATCGTTCCTCATAATTGCAGGAAGAACATCAACAGACGTGCATTATCAGAACATATAATGATATGATGTATTACAACAATTCCACTGTCTTTTGCACAAAATCAAACCAATTAAAAATAGTTTTTCTGAAAATGGAACATATAAATAATGACGATAGATCCATCAATAAAAGAACTATGAAGTTGATTGGAAAGTTTGGGTTTGTCAGATTTGTGTCGGCCTGAGGTCAGAGCCGAAACCTGAAGCCAGAGCGTCATTTTCTGTAATGATGATCCAAAATTTTCGAATGAATTCTTTCGATTGGTAGTATCTTCAATCCATCATCTTCATGAACGTAAATTACTTGTTGAATCAATTCCAAAGTTTCCTTTTCAATATCAAACTTCCAAGACGATCATGAACATAATGTTTTTTTAGAATAATATGAAAACTTTGGTATTGCCAATTCTGAACTCTGTAACATTTCTATTTGTTACTACTGTGCTAGATTGGGTGTAAAGAATCACGCTGTAAATAAAATACCATCACGGACATATTGATAAAGTGGGAAATACAAGGAATAGGTCTCTAAGTTTTAAACCTCATAATAATAATAATATAATTTTATTCACAATAGATAAATACAAATACAGAGACAAGTAAATTACAACATGAGGTGAATGAATAAAGCGATTTCAGGATAAGTGTAAAGCACTTGTTTCCCATAAATATTGACATATATGTATGAATGATATGATGTTCAGAAGACATATGTATATAACATTGAAAAAATACACATTTAAAGAACACAATGTGAGGTTTGTGAAGTTTTCAATAATAAATACCCTGGTCAACACGTATCACAGTCTACAGTTAGCAAAATTGAAAAAAAAGTTTCGTGAAACTGGATATGTAAAAATTATTGGAAAACCAGGTAGAAATGTTCAATTTACTGATGAAAAAAGTTAGATGTACTTCTAGAGATTGAGGAAAATCCGCATAAGACAACTCGAGAACTTGCCGCCGACAATGATGTAATTATATGTATGAATGATATGATATTCAGAAGACATATGTATATTACATTGAAAAAATACACATTTAAAAATGTTATAAAAAGTATCAAATGTAGAAATTGTGACATTTCAAGAATGCGTTTGTATATAAATAAATTCAGTCAAACATCATGAAGAATGCACAATTCCATGAATATAGGTGAAGAAATAGAGGGTAATACAGTATAATATATTGATAATATAACTTAATAGATAATAATAATAATGATTTAACTTTTTTCGCCTAATAGATAGCTGTATAAATTATAAATACATTTTGAAATAATTTGTGAATGAATAAGACACTAAAATTATGAGGACCAAAGTACTTATTTTGTTATAAGAATACATACACATGAAATTTATTTTGAATAGATCTATAAGAATCATAATGAATTTTCAATAGTAGTAAAATAAAATAGAATAACAGGTAGGTCTACAATAAATTACAATTAAATTTCAATACAGTAATATAATAAAGAATAAAAAGAAAAAAAAACAATGAGAAAGGAGAATTTCTTCTACAGAATATGTATTCAACTCAGTCGTGAAAGTTGTGTAATTGTTTGAAGTTCTAATTCAGCATTTGTACAAAATATCTCTCATGTTCGAGTATATATATAACCCCAGCTTTTTCGAACAAATGGTTATAATTTTTTTTATTGTTTCAGGTACCGAATTATAAAATTTTAACGAAACATATGAGAAGGCTTGTTGAGAAATTGATAGGTGAGTATATTTCGATTTCGTGTATTATATTCGTGTTCTGCCTTAGCTGGTTCTGAGTTACAGAAATAAAATCTGACGATCACACACAGGGAATATAGCTGTCCAATATCAAAAAAAATTGAATCTTTATACAGACAATCAGAAGAAAATTTGAGGGATTTGTTAGAAATCAGCCGAATAAATCTTTTTTAGATTATTTCCGAAGGATTCAAATACATGACAATGTAATGACTTTCAACAAGAGAATAATACAGTTTTTTCAATTTGGTGATGGGCAACTATTTTTTGGGAGTTTTGAATTGATAACTAATTTCACGTAGTTTTTTTAATTATGAAGTTGAAATGAGAGTTCCACCTCAAGTTATCGGTATACGCACCTAGATATTTAATGATTCTTGAAGATTCAATATATAATGTTTCATCAGGTAAGTTGACTACAATTTGAGGAAATGGTGCAGCTCCAAATTTATTGCAACTGAAGGTAATGAGTTTAGTTTTTTCTGAACTGACAGTTAAAAGTTTTTGGCAAAACAGTAATTTACCACAATTAAATATTTTTCTACCATGTTTTTCAATTCGTCCCAAGTATCCACCTCATAGAATATTGTAGTATCATCGGCGTAACCAATTACTGTCCCTGCACTGTTAAGTTCAAACACATCGTTGACATAAAGGTTAAAAAGAACAGGACCAAGAACAGTACCTCGAGGTATACCACATCTAATATATTGCGGTTCACTTCGGTCATCACCTATTTTTAATACATATTTTTTTTTAATAACTACTCAGAATATTGATACATTTTCCCCGAATTCCTATCTTTTCCAATGTTCGTACTAATGTAGAGTGGACTCTAGTATCGAAGGCTTTGCTTACGTCAATAAAGAGACATAAATAGGGCTTTCCATTTTCAAAGGCCTTATGAATTTTATTCGTTAACTCCAAAAGAGTATTTTCTGTGGAAGTTCTTTCTTTGAAACCAAATTGTTTTTCAGGAATAAAATTATATTTGTTAATATAGTTTACTAATCTTGTTTTCATAAACTTTTTCAGAATTTTAGATAAATGGTTGATCAGGGATATTGGTCTGTAATTAGTCGTACAGGTTTCGTGCCCGTTGGTATACAGTGCGGTCCATATGTATGGAATAAATTCATTTTTAGCGTTATTATGTACTGTTACGGTCGATCTTGTTTTGTCATAATTTGAACATTATTATATCCTTAATAATCGGATAGGTTATTCGTTTCCATATGCGCATTTATGCCATAT
>WOGR01011222.1:0-10302 GCA_015342045.1 Leptinotarsa lineolata | reverse complement strand
GCTATAGCTGCCACGTGGTGACTTCAGTGAAATCTCCAACCCAAGATGACTGCTACGTGGGGACTTCAGTGGAATTTCCAACCCAAAATAGAACACTTTTTTCAAGAAGTCGACATATCAGTACAAAACACTGGTTTCAACATCTCATGTCGTCATATTTGAATATTTTTCGGGGTCAACTCACTAGAAATTTTCAGTATCAGATGGATTTTATAAACACAGGTATATTCGTGGGAATTTTCACGAGTGGATTGAATTTGGTGAATCTCTATCAACCATGGAAATTAGCAAAGAGGCGAGAATGTATTTACATTGCCTAATTAACAATTTGAAATTGAGGTACGTTATATCGTGAAAATATTTACACAGAACTAATTACTTTTCTTGGGGGTACAAAAGAGAAAGTATTTTAATTATTTCCATTGCCTCACTCTTGTGTTAACGAAACGGTAGATAACATAAATTATAATGGTTTATGATTCTCAACTGGGATGAAATATATACAACAGTTGAATTGTGAATTAATTTCGATGAGTTCAAATATTCATTTCTTCAATTATAGTATTTTACATTTTAATTTTGGAAAGGTGATGTAGTCGAATTGAAATTTTTGAGGAACTTCAGAACACCCTTAAAAGAAGAAAATATGAAATACTTCGCAAGTTATAAGAGAACGATCATTTCCAGAATAATAAATTGATAATATAAACTGGTAAACTGAAAAGCGAAATTTCAAGAATTCATCTGGAATATGTAACGAATATTTCGTTACATTCATATATTCCAGATGTTATCTATAACACCAATAGTTTAATTTCCACAATTTCGACCATCTTTTACTCGGTAACCGGTTTTATAGTCACTTCTGCCGATGTCTGACAAACGGAGTAACCGAATCAGTTTGTTTTTCAACGAAAGGCTTTCTTTTTCATTCGAGTGCTTGGCTAGAACGGTTGATACCTGGTACGTTGACCTTTTATTCCATTTTCAGAATGCCTTTTAATATTTGATGAGATCGGTTTGAGCATATCTTTTGTCTCTCCTGGATTTTGCTATTCAGTAATAAAAATCGTTTATTTACTTGATATGTGATAATTACGCTGCATGTGATTGGAGACTGGAGGTTATAACTTTCAAGTGATTTTATGCTGGCTAATTTCAGTAAATAAATATTGATAATTGACGGAATCACCTGTTCCTTGGGGTATATCAGTTATTCTCCTTGAAGTATTTTCATCATTGGTGAAACCAATACCTACTCCGAGTAAAACTGTAACCCTTGAAAAAACTATATTCAAAATTGAAAGATGAAGATCCATTATTCGAAAAATCACATGTAGTTTACGAAATTCCCTGCAACAATTGTGATAAAATATATATAGGACAAACAAAAAACAATTTAAAAACCCGCATAGCTCTTCACAAAAGTAATTGTAAAAATTCAAAACGAAATTCTTGTGCTCTAACACAACACGTTCTAGATAATGATCATTCAGTCGATTATAAAAACACCAAAATTCTCCATTTCGAACCTGATTCAAATAAAAGGCAATTTCTGGAGACGACTGAGATAAAAATCAAAGAAAACAATATTAACAGAAAGACAGACATCGACAATCTCAGCAAAATTTATTCATTTCTACTCACTAAAAAAACTTGAATATATCCTATTATTCACTGTCAAAAATTTTTCACTCATGTCAAAAATGTTTTTTCAAAATTGAATCTTTGAAATATATCCTCATATAGCACAGGTATGTTACTGTTTTATCTCTTGTTATGTTTTATATATTTATATGTGTCTATTGTCCTTTTTTATTTTACAGCCCTCGATAAAGCTCATAAACATTAGCGAAAGCTCGGGCAGCTAAAAAAGTAATTGATTTAATTTCCAAACAGACCGAATCCCCGAAATACAACTATTCTCCGAAATACTATTCTATATATACATATATACGGTCGTTATATTATCGTTACATTATCTAAGTGGAACACAGCATGCTTATAAATGATGCGATAATGTGGTATTTGAAATCAATGGTTATTATCATTATTTTGTAATAATTTAGATTCGGCTGGACTCTTGTGTTGAGTGGAAATCCTATAACACCATGTATAAAGATTTTTCTGAATACCTCAGGTGGATTCAGGCTCAAACAAATTTTACTTACCAAGAAACAATCTGACCAGCAGCTGTACCTGTAAGTAAATTCTGAAAAGTCATAACTAACAATTGATAAAATATAAAACAGTTTAATATAAATGGAAATCTAAATTGTGAATATAAATGAATTGAAAAGAACAGCAGAACTTAAATATTGCTGAATCAAGGAAAACAGCAATTTATTTCAATAAATTGTTTCATCGAACTATTTGCAAATGTTTTGTGCACTTTCTTGTTCTATGATTTGTTAGAAATTTAGGAATCATCTTTCTACTTACTTGTTCAATTGGCCAAATTATATATTCATATGCATATATTTTTTTGATCCTTTGCAAAGAAGAAAAGATGGTAAATAATTAGTTAGTGTTGTGAAAATCGTGTAGTTTCTAGATACTTCTTTGACTCTTACAAGTTTCGGGAGCAAAATTTCAGCAGAGGCAACAATGAGTTTCTCTTGCCTCTTCTCATATTATTCACCAGATATCATTTCAATTTTATTTGGCAGTAATTAACAACCTCTGTCGGTTGTCGTTTTCATGAAAATCATAAAATCTTGTATTCAAAAGTCGAATTTTAAATTTACCGCTTTTTTATGATTGTTTCCTGTTAAGTCTGTGAAATGTTATGCTTGTAAAGGGTGATCCAGTTGTACTATGTTCAGAGTTGCACTTCTCACTCTGAATTTCCCTAAGATGTTGTGAATTTTTCCATTCATTGTTCCTATTGGGTCTTTTCATAACAAATACCTCAAGTAATACATTTTTTTTCATTCAAACAAAAATGTATCTCATACTTCCAATTAAAATTGTATATCTTTTATTAAGTTGTTCATGATTGATTATAAGGATGGATATCATTTATATTGAAGATTCCTCTGATTCTTCCATCATTTACATATTTAAGTTTGTAACTATTTATTATTCTCGCTTTCAATTTCATATGGTCCTTCAAATATTGGAAGTAACTTTGCACATTTATTTTTTTTAAGATCTGTTATTCTATTTGCTCTAATCAATACCAACTGACCTTATTCCAATATTGCGTGTTAATGTGTTTTTTTTCCTATTCTTTTTAAATATCTTCTGCCGCTATTATTTTGTTTTATACGTACTTCTGTTGAAATTTTATTTAATGTTTTGTTTTCTTCTTTCAGCCATTTTCTGGGAGGATGTTGTCCCATCATTAAAAAATGTGGACTGATATCTTTAACTGTACGTGGCAATTGATTGAGATACCTCTGGTAAATTATTGTCCCAATTTTGATGATTTTCTCTTGAATTTCTTCATCACCTCTTGAATATATCTCTAAGATGAGATTTGATTCTGGATGTCTTAAACTGGTAAATATTAATCTGATTTTATTTTTATGGCAAAAATTCTTGAATCTATCATTTTGAAAATATGTTTCATTACCCAAAATACATTTTTGTGGTTCTCCTACTTTATTAAAATATTGTTGAAGAAAATTAGTTATTATTTGCACATTCGTTCTCTTGCAAGGATATAATTTTATGAATTCTGTTAAAATGTCTACAATTACCAGAATATGTTTATTCCTTTTTGTTGTTGTTATGAGTTCACGAATGAAATCAATAGCAATTCCTTCTAATTTGTTTGTGGTAATTATATTTCTTGAAATATTTGTATTACCAAAATTTTCACTTCAATAAATTTGGCAAATGTTACAATTATTAATCAAATCTTTGGTTATTTGTATGTCTTTTCTGCGATAATAATTTTCTCTAAACATTATTCATACTTTTCTCACTCCAGGATGACCATTTCATTCATGAAAATACTTCAATATATCAAAAGCTAATTCATTACTAATTACATATAATTCCTGATCCTTAATTGTTTTTATCTAAACACAATTAACTTTCCTACATTTTATTACATCTTTTGCTTCTAATTTATTTTGATCTTCTATCACCTTGAAAATATTCCCTGTTGGTCTATCAATATATTTACCCCAATCTGTAATATTCTTTCTCTCTTTATTTTGCTATCTGATCTTGTTAATGCATCTGCGATTACAATATCTCTACCCTTAATATGTCTAATTTTCATTATTTAATGACTTATTATTATTATTACATTCAACAAAGACATGTGATCTGTCTCAATTATAAATTTCGATCTCAGTAAATAAAATCTCAGTTTAGTAATGCAAAAGATTATGCTTGCAAATTCTAGCTCCGTAATACTATAATGTTGCTCATATGTTTTGGTCACTCTCGACACAAAACATATAAATAATTCTTTTCCTTGTTGTACTTGCAATAATACTCCAGCAAAATTCAAATATTGATGCATCTGTTCTTAAAATGAATGGTAAATTGTAATCAGGATGGTGAATTCTAAAATTGTTTGCAAATTCTAATTTGATGGTATCGAATGCATTTACTTATTCTTGTCCCCATTTCCATTTGTTGTTTTTTTTTGTAACAATTCAACTAAAATTAATGTTTTCTCACTAATATCAGGCAATAATTTATAAGAATAATTTGTGATTTAAAAAAATCCTTTTAATTGTTCTAAAATTGTAAGTTCCGTTAACCAGCTAACGAATGTCAACCCTCAGAAGTCAAACTTGTGCGAGCAATGGATTAACGAGACCTTACCTTTTTACATGCAATTACCCAGCACGGTGACCCGGCGGGGAGTCGAACCCCGGTCTTCCGCTTGAAAGGCGGATGTACTAACCTCTACACTACCGAGACCACAATGTTTTTAAATATACTGGTCTTTCATATTCCATAATGATTCTTACTCTTTCTTCATCCATACTTACTCCTTTTGTGTCTAATTTATAGCCTAAGAAAGTCACTTCTGTTTGATGAAATTTTGATTTGTCAATATTAATTTTTAGTCCTGCGTTATCCAATTCATTTATTATTAAGTTTATATGTTTGAGGTGACTCTTCCAGTTTTTAGAATATATTAAGATGTTATCAATATAGCGAACAATAAAATCATCATATTTATCTAGGATTGTATGGATTGTCCTAACCAAATCCGAGCAAGAACTCTGAAAACCATATGGAACTATTCTGAATCGATACAAGACTCCATCAATTGAAAATGCAGTATAATCCCTACTGTCTTTGTGAAGTGAAATTAACCAAAAACTATGTTTCAAATCTATTTTAGAAAATATCTTTGCATTTGTAATGCTCCCGAAAATTGCATCGATATCTAAAGGTGCCTCGTATTGAGTTGTGGTGTATTTATTGATATTTCTAGCATCCAAGCATGATCTTTATTCACCATTATTCTTTTTCACCATCATTTTTATCATGAAAATTTCCTAATATATTTGTAAGACCTCTAACATTTTCTGATTCAAATTTTTTTTCTATTTCTATAAATTCCCTAGGATGTTGGTGAATTCCTGCATATTGTATTTCGATGAACTTTGTTGTTGGTAGCTTACTTACTAAAAATTTTGTTGATTGTTTGAGGTTTCCACCTAATTCTGTGTCTATTTATGTAGTATTTCTTCCGTGCTTCTCCTCCCTCTTCTATGATGATTATAATATCTGTTATCATTAATATTATATCCATTTTGTCGAAATCTATCATTTCTCTGATTATATTTCCTGTTATAGTTGTTTCTGTTTGAATTATAATTATTGTTTTTTTTTAGTTTAGGCATCGACTACAGTGGTCATCAGCCTTGAATTTCCGAAATTGGAATATGATCTACACAATTTTTATTAGACCTGTTTCATTCAGAAATTGTATTATTTTCAAGCAATTTTTTTCATTTCTGAAGCATTGTTGCAGTGTGTCAGAAGGGAGCAATCATATCTAGCCTGGTTATATATCGGACATACTAGGAGTAAATGTTCTACCGAAAGTTGTATGTCGCAGATGTCGCATATCGGGGGTCTCGTACCACACAAAAGATTACTAGATGTAATTTGAGTTGTCCAATTCTCAATCAAGTCAGTGCAATCTGTTTTCTTTTTTTGTTGTGATGGAAAAGGTAGTATTTCGTCGACTTTGTTTTCTATGATTTCCAATTTATGGTTACTATCATTCCATTCTTGATTCCATTTGTCTCGTATTTTATTTTTTTCACAGGTTTTTATATCTTCAGGTCTAACTGGGATGTCATTCAAATAATTTTGTCTAGTAGCTTTACGGGCAGTAGTATCTGCGAGTTCATTACCGGCTATTCCTAAGTGTCCTAGAATCCAGAAAAAAAATTATTCTTCTGCCAGAGTTCTGCAGGATGTGGACTACATTTGATATTATCTGAATTAGAGGATCAGTATTGTAACTATTCTATATACCTCTGAGTGAACTACAAAAATCAGATAGAATCAAGTGAGTTCCTCCTTTCAATGTTTCGATAAATCTCAGTGCTTGGAGAATAGCGCATAATTCAGCTATGAATATCGATGCTATTGTATTCAATGTCTATTGGTGAGTTTCTCCATTGCAAAAGAACGTTGATCCGACTCCTATTGTAATTTTTGACCTCAGTGTATATTACTGTACAATTCTTATATTTGTTTTTAATATAATGGAATATTTGGAAACTAGTATTTTCTTTCTTGTATCTATCACATTCAAAATGAAATCTTGGTGTTGTTAGCGTCCAGGGGGTATTTCTCCGAAGGAGAAAGGAACAATTGGTGATAACTCAATATCCAAAGTATTCAAATCATCTTCTATTCGTTTTCCTACTGTTTTCTGCACTGATGATTCATTGTAAATGATCGGGTAATTGGAATGACTTGGTTGGGACCATATTTCGACTCCATGATTCAATAAAGGTTTTTTTCCCATGAGCTAATGAACTAATAACAGACTCGCAGAAGATTGCTTGATTTGGGCTAGTACAGAACGCTGCTATTGCTAGTCGAAGTCCTTCTTTTCAAGTTAGTACAAGCGACTTTTACACGCCGACCCATATACAATGCTTTCATATTTTAATTTTGGCAGAATCAAAGATTTATATGTTGCAAGAATAACATTCCGATCGGCACCGGCACCCCAATTCATATTGGAGATACATCTGATGATAGGGCTCTTTCACATCTGGTGGTCAGGTATTTTATATGGGGTTTTCAGTACAGTTTCTTATCAAAAATCATTCCCAATATTTTCATGGTATTCTTGACTTTTATACGAGTTACGTTCATATATAGTTCTGGATCATCATGTCATTCTGTCTGTTCTTAAATGGCAGAAGTTGATGCAATGTGCTTTTTTTGGTGGAAATCGAGAGCTATTGGAGGTTGCTGTTGTTGTTATTTGATTTATGGTTGTTTATATTCTCTCTTCAACTTCTGGCATCTCTCTACCAGGAAAATAAATAGTGAGATCATCCACGTAAAGGCTCTTCCCAATACTTTTATCAATAAATTCCAATAGGGTATTGATTGCGATTAAAAATGATGTTACACTCAAAGTGGATCCTTGTGGGATTCCATTTTGTAGAGTTCTTCTTTCTTGAAGTATATTGTTATTTCTTATTGTGAAGTATCTATTTTTGAGGAAATTGGCTAGGAGTATTGGTAGTTTTCCTTAAAATCTTCATTCATGTAGTGCTTTTAGAATGTTATATCTCCAAGTGAGGTCATAAGCTTTCTCAATATCGAAAAAAACTGCTATTGAGTGATGACGGCGCAGAAAACTCTCTCTTATTGCAGTATCCAAGAGGACAAGTTGCTCTGTTGTAGATCTATGTTTTATGAATCCCATTTGGTGATTTTGAAGGCAGTTGTTGGTTTCTAGAAACCAGGTTAACCTTAGGTTTATTATTTTTTCAAGAAGTTTGCTTAGACAGCTTGTTAGTGATATGGGGCGGTAACTAGTCGGGTCTGTGGGGTCTGTGGGGTCTGTGGGGTCTTTTCGGGTTTAGGTATTGGGATTATCAGCTATGTTTGCCAGAATTCAGGATAAGTACCTTCAGACCAGATTCTATTGAAGAGATGTAAAATTTGTTGTTTCTCTAGTAAGAGTAGGTTTTTTATCATATTATAATGAATTTGGTCAAGTCCAGGTGATGAATTCTTCGTTTATTTCAAAGCTTTTTGTAGTTCAGGTAGTTTGAAGTCTATATTATAGGCACTCTCTGTATCTACCGAAAAATCCAACTCTTTTTCTAATTTTTTTTTTGAACTTGAAAATCCAAAGGGTAATTTTCTGTACCACTTGTTTTTCCGAAGTGGTGGGCTAGCTTATTGGCAATGTTAATTTCATCTCGAATTTCATTACCATTGATTATGAGTATAGGTGATGGTGTTGACACTTTTTTACCAGCTATATTCCTGATTTCTTGCCATATCTCTGTCAGAGGTGTTTCACCATTCAGTGTATAGACATAGTTTTCCCAACATTCTTTTTTGGATTTCAATATAATGTAACGAGCTTTTGCTCTAAGACGTTTGAAGTTTATTGATTTCACAGTGCTCGAATTCCTTTCGGATTGCGATAAAGCTCGGTTTTTATTTCTTATGGCATTGTGGGTC
The DNA here is from genome assembly GCA_015342045.1 of Leptinotarsa lineolata. Lineage (NCBI taxonomy): Eukaryota > Metazoa > Arthropoda > Insecta > Coleoptera > Chrysomelidae > Leptinotarsa > Leptinotarsa lineolata. The sequence continues at coordinate 1,650 of WOGR01011222.1, read as the reverse complement.
TCGTCATTCCACCATGGAACTCTTGGCTTTCTGAGCATACCACTTGATTTCGGAATGCTATGATTAGCTGCATTGATAATTGATATTTTTATTGATTCGACTGATTCATCCACTGTGTCTTAATTGAAATTGTTCTAGATTGGAATGGAGGATGATATATTCCTAGTACCACATTGTATTTGGATTGCGACATGGTCTGTAAATTGGTGTTCTGAAACAACATTCCAGTTGAAGTTGTGTGCAATTGCTGGGGAGCATAAAGATGAGTCCAGATGACTGAAAGTGTTAGATCTAGAGTTCAAGAATGTTCCTTTTCCGTTATTTAACAAAACAAGGTTGTATTCATCTATGAATTCTTCAATAATTCTTCCCCTTCGGTCTAGGTGTTCGGATCCCCACATTGGGTTGTGCGAATTGAAATCACCCACAAGACTGAAAGGTTGGAGTAATAGATTGACAATATATTTCAAATCATTTATACTTCAATTGAATTCAGCTAAATATTTGTTGCATATTATGATTTTGATAGGGTAAGTACATAATTTGTACTACTATGACTTGCAGTCTGAATTGAATTGGAATTGGTGTTGATGGTATACTGTCCTTGATGAAAATGGCAACTTTACTTCGGGCTCTCATATTTGGTATTACATCTCTTCTGTATATATTGTAACCCCTGAGAAAGAAATTCTCTTCTGCTCTGAAATGGGTCTCTTGACCCATATAGAAATGGCACATTTTTGTCAAAAGTAATTTCAGCTGGAAAAAATTATTGAAACATCCATACAATACAGTCCTTCTCGGTTTTCCCTTCGGCCATCCCTTATTTTTTTTTTCTGAGAAGAGAGTGATGAAATATATTCAGTATGAGATGATATTTCTGGACTTGGGGTTCGGTTAAGGTTTTTTCTTTTTGCTTGAATAGTCACTGGTTCTCTTTTTTGGACCGAAGGGTTGTCGATTTGATGAATGATATTTCTGTCGTTACTGCATCTTCAATTATTACACTTAGATGAGGTAATAATTCTTTCACAAGGTCGGTTATATTCAATGTGTTTGTATTATTGGCTACTACCCGGGCGGAAGATAATCCCGGTATTGGTGTTGGGACCGTTACTTTCTTTCTTGCTTTTGCATATGTCAGATTTTTCATGGTTTTGATTTCTTATATGGCAACTTTTTTTTTGAAGATGGGACCATCTCTACTACAAACATTAGGGTTTCCTCTGCAATTTTCGCATTCTATTGGTTTCTCACATGGTAATCCTTCATGTAATATTCTCCCAAACATACAAATTTGATCATTTTCACATCTCACGGACGTATGTCCAAACTGTTGGCAACTAAAACATCCAATTGGGGGTGGTATATACAAACGAACTGGGAGGTGATAGAAAGCTGCTTTTACTCTTATTGGGATACTTGGCTTGTTGAATGTTAATATATGATGTGGTGTTTCATTTATTTCTCCATTTTTACGAGTAATGATACGTCTAACGTTGATAACACCTAGTGAACTCAACTCCTGACATATTTCTTCACTAGAACAATACAACAGATCATGACAAAAAACGACTTGAGGGTTTTGTGTATCTCGACCTCCACTGGCATGTCACATAATCTTTCAATTTTCATCAATCGTCTCGATTG
>WOGR01011221.1:0-10636 GCA_015342045.1 Leptinotarsa lineolata | reverse complement strand
ATATATATACAGTGCTTTCATAGAAAAGAGATCAAATTCTCTACAATTTCTTTCAAATGATAGCACCAATTTGTTTTTATATATTTTGAGAAAGGAGTAACAACTGCTGTCTTTAACAGCTCTCATTTTTTCATCACACATTAGTAAAGAACATATTGAATACATAAATGAAAATTTTTGTAATGAAAGGATATTATAGAGCACAATCTCAAACATTCAGAATAATGAATTCAATGTTGACTAAGAAGTACAAAAATTCACCTGTTCAAACTTGGTACCACTGATGACCGGGCATTGTTGATACCTCCTGCAGAAATGAATTGAATTTCTTGCTGAATTACATCGGTAGTGTAGAGGTTAGCACATCTGCCTTTCAAGCGGAAGACCGGAGTTCGATTCCCCGCCGGGCCACCGTGCTGGGTAATCGCACGTAACCTGGGCTGATAGGCCGTGGTCAATTGGAACCTGAAGTATCAAACGTTTTGTCTGCTACTGCGGCAGACATCATCAGTGGTATATGCGTTTACTGTGAGGACGAAGGTTATATCTCGGAGTCTTAGTGACAACTGATTTGCGAGCTACGTGTTTACTTGTTTTTATAATTTTAGAAGGTGCCGGGAGTGATGGTGGGGATAGAGGTCGGACTGATGGTGGAAAGGACGATGGCGAAGTGTCCTTGCAAATGTTTACTTCTTATTGATTCGCACTTTTGCTGGGTCATTCTGATTGGATCGCATTTTCTCTAGATTGTTCTGATTGTTCCACATTTTTAGCAACTATGCTACTGGTGGGATGTCTTCCAACAAGGACTTCCGAACTTCAACAATTCATAAAGGCCATCTTGTTGATGCTATATTTGTCAAATTACTTGTCATTTATTCAGTCAGTTATGCCAAATCACTTATACATTTTATCTGTCGAAAAAATCGGCGCTGTCAATGAGAGTGTGCGGGAGAATCCAAGGCAGTCAATTTGGCGTCGTTCGCGAGAACTCGGCCTTTTGCATACCACAATTTGGCGAATTTTGCGCCGTGACTTGGGCCTGCACCCGTACAAAATTCAACTGACCCAGGAACTAGAGGTGAACGACCATAGACAACGACATGTGTTCGCTGAATGGGATCTGTAGCAGTTACTCACTGACCCTGATTTCCATAGAGAAATCATCTTCAGCGATGGGGCCCATTTCTGAATAAATGGGTACGTGAACAAACAAAATTGACAAATTTGAGACAATACCAATCCACATGAGCGTCCAATGCATCCCGAAACAGTCAATGTTTGTTGTGGATTTTGGGCTGGTAGCGTCATCGGTCCATATTTCTTACAGAACAATGTTGGCCAGGCCATCACTGTCAACGGCGAGCACTATTCTAGGCCGATGATTACCAACTTATTTAGACCTGAATTGGATGATTTGGACACCAACGACATTTGGTTTTAACAGGATGGCGCTATATTCCTGATAGCTCATGCCACAGTAGATATTCTGCACGAGCGATTTGAGAGAATTGTCATCTCACTGGAGGTGAGGTGAACTGGCCAACGAGATCGTGCGATTTGACCCCGTTAGACTTTTTCTTGTGGAGTTTTCTCAAGTTGCAGGTGTATGCGAATGAGCCACAAACCACAGCGGTTCTCAAAGCCAACATAACTCATACCAACGGTGAAATTCAGCCTGATTCATGCCCCAGATTCATGGAAAATGGGACGTTTTGGATGCGCTCCACCCAGAGAAGCCAAGCGGACATTTAAACGATGTCATATCTCACACATAATGTCTCTTACGCACACTTCGTTTTATTTTAATTTAAAGATAGAAAGTGCTTAATGAAAGCCTATAGATATCAGTGACCTTCTTGTAAAGTCGTGTATGTTAATGCATTGAATTAGAGGGGACAGCAGTTTCTCAGTAGTTCATCGTGGTCTGTTACCACTTGGACATGCAATTGCGGATTTCTCCGGTTGCGAAAGAAGGTAGCTACGCTTGAGTTCTTGTATCCAGGTGTTGTCGCTACGTTTGGTAATTCCGATGTAGAATGAGCCGCAAGAACTGGAAAACCTGTAAATACCGGCAGATGTTCTAATAGTGTCATGTAGCTGATTAGTTTGCTTGTAAATGGTCTCAAATTGTGACGCGATAAGGCATTCAAACTGTACCTATCAATGGCTGTTGTATTGTGGTCAAAGTTACAGTATTTATTCTTCTTGGATGTAGAGCACGTTCGATTTCTTGCTCTGTGAAACCATTGACCTGTAAAGCTTGATCTAGCAGCCGAAGTTCTAGTTCGAGTTTGAGTTTTTTTCGAGATCAGTATGAGTAGGTATACGATAGATATTATCACACACAACTCCATAAGGGGTCATTGAGACCCATATGCATCCCAACAATTTGAACGGAGAAAATGAAGGTATACGGGTAAACAGAACGTGGTATCCAGTACTCCAGGAGACCATACATGGACTAGAACACAAGTCCGATCAACATGCCACCAGCAGCATACCTATCAACAATGTGAACCAATCAGAACGACGCAGGAAAAGTACTGACCTATCGGGGGGAGTATTTGCATGAACACTCCGTGATCGTCCCCTCCAACATCAGCCCAACCTTCGTCCCCACCATCACTCCAGCCACCCTCTGAAATTATAAATACGAGTGAACAGGTAGCTTGCCAGTCATTCACTGAAATTTCTATATAGATAATTTTTGTTCTCGCAGTCAACGCACATATCACAGTTGATGCCTGCCTCAGTGGATGTCTGCCGTTTGATATTTCAGGTTCCATTCGACCACATTCGACCACAGCCATACACTCTGACCACGGCCAGTTCATACTAAAGCCATTCAATGAAGGTGTCCTCGCTGGGTAGAAAAGTAAAGGTTAATTTTGCCCATTGACCTGAATCGTCCTACAGAGTCAAGAGCAGGAAAAAGAAGATATTCCGTTAACCAAAAATCATGTCGCAACATTCATTCAGTTTTATGGGGTTTTTGGGCATAATAGTTATTCTACCAATCATGATTGGTTCAATTAATAATTCAACATAAATGATGTACTTTTCACAAGGTCATATTTGTCTCATATAACGAATTAAATTCGTCCTTAACTCCTAGACTATTTCATTTGTGTATATAACAATTCAATGGCAAACTGTTTCCATTAATCAATTGAGAACACTTTTTCCTCACCAGAACAATAATGCTGACGCTAATGCTAATGCTGACAAGACGCACAATTCGCAAACCAAGTTGGCATCATCTGTTTGAATCCCCTCCTGATGATGCTTTGTTTGTTAGCAAAACGTGGTTAGGAAAGAGTGTTTTCAAAAGATTCTTTTTAGGCCAGAGGATCCAAATTCTACTAATCATGTTTCTATTAAATCAGCAGTTTATAGTGGAACGTTTGACGAAAAGGACGTTTACATTTCTCCGTACTTCTTCTAATTAAAGCAAGACAAAAAACTTAAATTTGTCTTATTGACGTTGGATTCTTTATATATTTCGATGAGTGTGCCAATCCGTACACGATCGTGCTTATACTTTTAGTATACACTGGGTGTGTTAATGAATTTTCAAAGAAGTCTTTTCTCAAAACCTCATAATTCCATAGCCAGCTTTAATAGTTGAAGTTGAAATACCGTAAAAGAGATATTTATGAATTTTATTTCAAATAGTTCACGTTGATTTGACGTGAAATGTCTTTTCAACAATCACGGAAAAACAAAATAGAATCCAGTGAACACATAGAACCCCTGACCTGCTTCAACATAAAAATGGCATACCATTTTCTATGGAAATGACCGTGGCCGTAGTGTGACCGTAGCGGTGACCAAACGAAAATAAATATTTTCGTACGGTTACCGACCTCAAAGTGATTCAAAGATTTTCCTTCTTTGGTATAGTATACTTCTGACAAAAAATGTGGTGAAATGTTGAAATATTTCATACAAATGTAAAAATATAGGGTATTGCATTTGAAAAAGTTGAATTATGTCTGTTTGAAAATGAATGAAACTTGACCGGTTTTACCGAGCTCCCTATATATTGTTTCCGAAAGTTTAGATTCCAGAAATTATTATAGTGATGTTAACTAACTATTCCTAAAAAATCCACTTAATTGCTGTAAATATGCGGGTGGTGAATTAAAAAAATATTTACCGCAAAATAGGTTTTTCTGAAATAACTTGGTAATGCCGCAATAGAAATTCGAAAACAAAATCTCCTTGAAAAGCTAAAAAAATATGGAATTAAATGACGCATTCATATACTGCGAATTATGTATTTGAGACTCTTTGAAAACACAAATAGCTTATACGATTTTATGCTTTCAATACTCTTGCGGCTTCAAATAAGCATTATCCAAGTACCAGTCATTCGTTTACGAAAAAATTATCATGAAGGCAAAATCAGCGTATTTTGATAGGTTTCGACATACAAGTTTCATTCTTTCTCAATTAATCCATGCATTATACAAAAGTATTTTTTGCATTTGATTTTTTATGACAGAACAACATAAATTAGTTTGAAAAAATACAGCGTTCTCAAATTTTCGTTGTTACTACAAAGTGATAATGAAATACAACCTTTGTTACAAGAATTACTCACAATGTAATTTGCATTAGAAATTAATTACATTGAAATGGCTATACTCAAAAATGTGGTGAGAATTGCTTTTTATGAGGTAGAAAAAGATGTTATAATATAATATCCAATCACAATTTCTCTGATATTAAATTAAAACAAGCTCGAATTTTTTTTCCCGTTAATGAAGTTAATTACATCAACTGTAAAATTATCCTAAATGTGAAATAAAATTAATTACTTGGCCGTTAGACGCTCTGACTCTACTGAAATCATTTTGGCTTCAACAATTTGTTCATCCTCAATATAACACCAATGAATTCAGAGTTTCAAAATGTTTTCTCAAGTGTAACAGCTGAATTTTTGACTTAACTTTCAGGAGAGTTCGAGAAAAGGCGAGAATTTTTTTCTTAAGATGTTTATGTTTGAATTAATCCGCGAAAAAACGTGAAAGAAAGAACGATATTCAAAAGGAATTTCGATTATGCTGGCTTAGTCGAGTTTCTCAGTTATTCATAAATTTCTGACTTATTTTGAAACAATACCTTCTTTCCCGAGGCAAAATAATAATTCAATTTCAGCAAACAAGGGTGACCTTTATTCAATTTCTATTCAGGGTTTGGAATAATGTTGTTTTCTTTGAGGATGCACAAATAGTTTTAGTTGGATGCGCACATCTGGCAAAGTAATTTCCTTGGAAAATGATCCCATGGTCTTCATTTAATGGAATCTGATTATGTTGGAGGTAATTTCCTACTGAAAACCTTTCCTCAATTTAATTAAGTGTAGTCAATAACAGGGGCATAAACACAAGAACACAAGGAAGGTATTTCTCCAAAAATCGAAAGTGTGGATCGGTACAAAACACGGGACGAGATTCTTTTCAAAAAAGTAATATATTAATAAATCCTAATGATAATATCAGATGTTTTTACATCAGTGAAGAAATTTTGTGCATTGGGTAGCGCATCGAAAACGTTCCGCAAGGTATTACAGGGTAGGAAAGACTTCTTGTCGGCAAAATATAAATAGAAAACTTTTGAAGCAAAAATAATAGCAAAATCTCCAACCCTCGTAGTGAAGGTGTTACCCCACTTTTTTTTTCGAATATGCATAGGGTCAAGTGAAACGTAATTCAAATGGGATATTTGATTGATGCTTAATTTTCAAAGATGGATATACTCTTTTATAAAATTGAGCTTTGAAGTACAGACAATACGATTGAAAAAAATACAAAAACAAATTCAATTTCACTTCACAGATTGTATGTCATGTAATTATGTAGTTATTTCACGGCCTTCTGAAGGATTCTAAAGGATTTTTGAGGAAGGTAGTGGGAATGAGGACAGCCATGAAAGTCAATCCAAAACATCAAAATTTCATAGGTTTCGATATGTATTTACGTTTTTTCCATTTTGATCCTAATCATGAACTATGTAATTAGGGTTAAATATATAAAACAAATACATTTAAAAAATCAAATCAAACAGAGCACATAGATTTATAGACATATAGTATGCACTATTTTTTAAAATATCTCATCGAAAATGCATATAATACGAGCATAGCTGTAGCAGAATTTTGCTTTGAATGAATAATTTGTTAAACGTAGAGAGACTGATGAAACAGTAGTGGAAAAAGTTGAAAAAAATGAATATAACATTCAGTACGTTTTGGTATCACGTCTATGTATTGAATAAAAATATGATTCTATATAGCATATATACACTCAAACATATAGTGTCTGTTCTTATCTAAACCGAATCATTGAGGAATATATGTATATCATTCCACTTATATTTCTTTTGAGCAGATTTCTTTCTCTGTCAATAATTTGCACTTCATCAAAGTTGTTATCATGTTTTTCAATGAAATGTTTCAGGTTACGCTAAAGCAGGTTTTTTGAATTTGTCTTCATTTCTTTGTTTACAAATATTTTTGTGTTGATTCATGCGGTTTTTCAAGTAATGTTTTGTAATTCCAATGCAACCTCTTTCACAGTTTGGGATATTTATTTTGAAAACCATCAGTGAATTAATATTTCACTCAATTAGTGTTTTTCGGATGAGTTAACTTTTTTTCAGAATGGTTTGGTGAGTCGCGACAATAGTGGTCGCTAAGTTGATATCAATCAAAGGATTTTCCACAAGACACATACAGTACATCTGCAAAAGTTGAAATTGTAGGCCGGTATTTTTGAATATTCCATTGTGGGTCCTTTTTTTCTTCCTGGCAATTCAACAGGTGATATCTATGTAGATCTACCACAAAATGCCATCGATCCAAATCTAATAATTATCATAGAGAACAGTCCTACGGATAATGAACCGGAACTGTTTTCCCTCCTCCGCATTGCTCGCAAAATGAGCGCGATTATCTGAATAAAATTTGCACCCTGCATACTGGAGGTTTCATAAGCTAGTACAGTAGTTACCGACTCAAAATAGATAATAAGTTACTTCCAATGACTTATTATTTGATTGAATTTCCATAATCGGAATTTCCACCTCATAGGGCTTCTGGAAGTCTACACAAAAATCATAGGTCACGAAAGGAGATAGTGGCCTCCTCCTTCGAGAGTTCATTAGCTATTTGTTATCTTTGATTTCCCTTGTGATCTGGGAGCTACATCAAAATTATTTTATTCTTCTCTGCCAGTTATCTTGAGAAAGTTTTATAGTCTCAAGTAAGCTAAGACTCACAAGTACATAACTTTAAAGCTTTCAGAGACATAAATTATTGCGCCGCTGGCATCTCGAAGGGCTTTTACGTACACGTCTTAATAGCATACATATCTCTTTGAGAGATGGTGGGATTGATATAATTAGAGAGCCAATTTCAACTCTGTGCCTCATACGTCATCCCTTTCATCCATTCATACACCATGAAGATACGTTTCCACCAAGAGCTGTTGTGAGTACCGAACGAAAGAGGAACATTAGTTTGAAGTCTCAACGAAATAAGCGGATCAATATTTTCACAGACAACCAGGCTACATTTGGTGCACTGATAAACCCAAAAGTGATATCAAAACTAGTCTAGGAATGCTGTGAAGAACTGAGGAAACTGGTGGACAGGGATATATCGACTATAACCTGAGTGCCTAGACACTGATAGTGTGCCATAAGAAACATAAAGAGTACTGGATAAAACATACCTGGGGACACACACGGGAAAACCTGAACGGTAAACCCTAAAACGATGCCAATGGCAAATTCTGTTCCAATGAAAGCGCTTGCAGCGCCACCCCTCATCAGTTTTATCACCGCCTTCCAGACCACTGTTGTCAAGAATCCAGTCCAGAGACAATTTGTTCCTGTTGTGAAATTGACTTTGATAGTCTTTCTATATACAAATTGGTAGGTAAGTTATTACCTCTGTTCTGGATCTGCGTACACCTGCACCAAATCCTGAAGGTGTTTTCATCCATCTGTTATTCAACAAGTATTTACTCTTGATATTTCCTCCTTCCAGAGAATCCAATGGCAGGAGTCCTCTCCACTTGCAGTTCGTATTTGACAGAGGGAGGCATTAAGACGGCGGTCATTCCCAGAATGCTGTGACTTTCAGTGTCAGTGCGCTCCGCATAACCCCGTTTTGTGCAATTGGTAATATGCAGAGTTTTGCATGTTATTCATCTAGCATCCGTGTTCAGAAATATAAGGAGGGGACGTGGGTCTAATAGGATGGACAGTCCAAATTAAGTCCAAAAGAATATGACATTCAAAGGACCTGTACAAACTAGAATAGGGAGAAATATTGTTGGAATGGTTGTTATGAAAAGGATGGAAGATATAATAGAAAAATGAGTAGGATGGGAGATGGGGTGTCCGGTACTCTAGTAATTGAAAATAAAATTAATCGCCATTATAATCTATTGAAGTGAAACTCAGAAGATTCATGAGTAGATAAAGTTTGCTTAGTTTCCTGTAGATGTTTTATGAATCTTGATAATTGTGATTGCCCTCAGATTGCCTGATTGCCTGACTCTAATGATTATTCCATTTTTTTGAAACCATATCAATGAAGTTACGTATAAATAAGTTAGATGACTCTTTGATATGATTAGTAAATCAATTTTGGTTTCAAACCCTACATTTTTCCGTGTATCCTAAAGCATTCATTAGGTGTTACTGTAGCTTTGAATGTTACTGATCATTGTTTAGGATCAATTTGGGGATTAAAATCTGAAGTACTATTATCTGCATTGACTGCTAAGACGGAAGTTATAGATTGAAGTCTCAGCAACGACTGACTGGAGAGCTCTGTGTTCACCTTTATCTATAATTTCAGAGGGTGGTGGGGATGATAGTGGAAATGGTGGGGAAGGCGATGGCAGGTCGTCTATGCAAATACCCACCCCTGATTGGTCCGCACTTTTGCTGGGTCGTTTTGATTTGTCCGCATTGTTCCTAGGTTTTTTTGATTGGTCTACGATATTGACAGTTATGTTGCTAGTGGGATGTCTATCGGAGTCGTATTCTAGTTTATTTCAGCCATTCTTGAGTTCTGGATATCACGTTCTGTTGACCCGTATTTTCTTCTCTGTTGGAAGTGTTGGGGTGCTTATTGATGTCAGTGGCCTCTCTATGAAATCGTGGGTGGTAATGCGTTGAATTAGATAGGACAGCATTTATTTCGTATTTCATTACTTTGTCTGTATCCACAAGGACATGTTCTGCAATTGAGTTTTTCCGATGAAAAATATGAGTTTCACAGTCATTTGGCCAAAAAGGAGAGAAGTTTTCTTTTATTTTACTGATCCTTGTGTTCATTGTTGAGTTCTATACAGTGCATTTCTTTAATGACCCCCCCTTTTATTTTTTGGACGGGTCAACTGAAATAATTGAAATTTGAGATAATGAAATTAATGCAAGAATATTTTATTTTGAATTAGAATTGACAGATGAAACTTTCAAGATGGCGACTGGGCGCCATCTCGGAAAAAAATTTAAATGAAAAGGAGGGTCTTGTGACACATCTGTTTGAAGCTCCTGACGAATACTTCACAATTCTAGAATATGAGGTCAATATCTTCACCTACTACAAAATGGCAAAACATTTGATAATTTCCTGAAATTTTGATATTTCTAGAAATATTCCTTTTTTATCTGCCATATGGCAATTCCAACAACCCGATAAGGTTTGTTGAGTTATTTTTTTTTTCATGAAAATGCAAAAAATATCAGTACGACAATTAACATCATTGTTCAGTTAGAATATTCTCATTTAGTTTTCGGTTTTACTAGTAGAAAGGTACCACGTCAACAATCTCTAAAATGGTCAACTCTCATCCATTAGAAGAAAAAATTGAAGTGATTTTTATTTACGGTGCGACGCCTAACTTTCACGAGACCATAAGGATTCTCAATGAACGTTTTCCGAATCGTCCTATCTGTAGAAAACATTTGAGAGAACTTGTATCTAAATTCACAACTACCGGTAGTGTACATAACAAAAAGCCCCTAGGTCATCCGTCCAGCAAGTGCAAATCATTGATGAGATGGTAGTAAATCCTGAACAGTCTACTTATTCCGTCGCGAATGTCTGTGAGGTGTCTTCTTCTACTGCGTGGAGACTTTTCGAGAGGAATAGGCATGTATCATCCATACAAAATTTAAATGGTACACTAGTTTACTGAACACCCTGATCGAAGAACAGAATTCTGCGAAATCATGACGGAAACCATTGCAAGGCATTCTACTTATATTCACAATATTTGTTTCAGTGACGAATGTACATTTTATTCAAACGGCAATGTTCACAAACAAAATTGCCGTTATTAGAGTGACTCCAACTCTCACGTTTTCCGGGAAACACATACCTAATATCCAGAAAAAATTAACGTTTGGGCCGGAATATTCGGATACCATATTGTAGGACCTCTATTTATTGATCAAAATTTAACAAGGGAACTGTATTTGAATATGCTGAAAACTACTGTTGACCCTCTCATCACTGAAATCGTCTAAGCGAATCCTAATGAATTCGATATGGATATTGTATTCCAACAAGATGGAGCACCACCACGTTACTCCATACAAGTAATAA
>WOGR01011220.1:0-10637 GCA_015342045.1 Leptinotarsa lineolata | reverse complement strand
TTCTAACGTTTTCATGAAATCATAATGAGATCTACGAAACAAAGTTGCAAGGTTCTGCCTCTCATCGATTTCAAAACTTCGTTTACGCTCATAAGCAGAAAGGAAAACAGAAAACAACTCTTCCGAAAAGAAGGGTTGTTTGGTATGGGCTAGATTTTGGACAACACTGATTCGTGGGAGACAGGAAGGAAATCTGGGAACTTACCAGCCTTCACGACAGTTCATTCAACGACCAGGGAGGCATCAAGACACGCAACTAGTGGGGAGAGCTAGACACACATAATTTTTTTTCCGTTACTCATCTATTTTGAAAGGAGTATTCAACTCAACCTTTTGCATTCGTTAAAAAAATAATAATCCAACATTCGAAAGTGAACGGTGGAAATTAAGCCCTTTTTTTTAACACCGTCGCTCTTCCCAATTTATATTGTATTATATATACATATTTATATTTTGATTTTGCGGCGTCTGCGCTCCACCAGATTGGAGACGCAAACATAACCTTGGTAGTCTGGAACATCGAAGAAAGGTTGGAGATTTATCTCTCTTTTATAGGTATTTTCACAGGAAGTGTTCAAGGTACTTGGTACATTTTAATCCACCAAGAGCGGTACATATCAGAAATACGCGACGGACTGTGGCTGCTCATCGTTTTTAGGTTGAACTCAGTACACCTCGAACTCTGCTGTCTAAAAACTCTTCCATTTGGAGAACTGCCTTCATGTGGAATAAGCTTCCTGAGAACGCTTTTCTGAAAGGATTCAATCTCTAGCGATTCAAATCCAATGTGAATCACTATTTTTGCACAGGCTTTGCTCTTAGAGCGCCTCAAGGTTTCTCCTGTACTGTTTGTTTTTTCCTTTGAAAATTAAAGGAATTCGAATTTTGATTATGGAATATCATCGACTCTATGTTGATGATGGCCACTATTTTACACTGACGAGAGGCCAAATAGCCCGAAACCGGTCTGCAAATGTGCCCGTTCAATAATTGAAAATCGATTCTGGCAGTTGTATTGCTAACAGGATATGCAGGAAATACTCCAGTGAAGATTCCTGCACTGACACCTGTCGGATATAAACCAACACCCTTCGTGGTATTAGCCAGGAAAGTAGTTGTTTTCTGATAGGTGACAGTCCATCAACCTATTCTGTAGGGAGTTTGAGATTGGCCTGAACAAATCGTTCCTTTATTTGATTTCATTCTTTTCTGTTTATGAGTACTATTTTTATGTTTGCAAATACTCTTTTTTGATTCTGATAGTCTAGTTTTAGTTATGATTTCAATGAAAGAAAGTTGGTTGGGTAACAGGATTAATTTCTTCTTAGAAAAAACAGTTGTTTTCTTGCCGACGTTTCAAGTTCAATTAAATTCTTCCTCAGGGCTCGAAAAGTTCCTTCGTATTGATATTACAATTTTTAAAAGCATCAGATATATTAGATACGATATATTTCGAAGAAAATAAAAACCATTGCAACAACTTCGAGACAAGACCAACACTAGTAATATCAACACTGTGGAACTACTTTTCGAGTCCTGAGGAAGAATTTAATTAAATTCGAAACGTCGGTAAGAAAAAAATTGTTTTTTCTGAGAAGGAATTGATCCTGTTTCAACCAACCTTTCTTCAGAAAAATTATTGGATCACTAAATTAGTTAACTGACTATAATTTCAATGTTAGGTTGATTGATGTCTGTCTTTGTTAAGCACATCTGACATATTATCTTAGTTAGTTTGTAGGCTCTTGTATTGCAATTGGACACTTTTTCAACTGATTAATTGATTGATTGATTGAGTATTGAATAGTTGATGAATCAATACATGTCGAATAAATCTATCAAGCGGGGCTTTCAAATTTGGGGTACGTTGGATTCTAGTGGCTCCACCTGTGATTTCGAAATATACGCTAGAAAAGTTGATGAGAATACACAAAAAATTAGGAATGCGGATTGCGAAGAACCTTACATGAACTTTGATTGGAAAACACCACGAAGGGTGTTTGGAAAATTACTTCAATTCTATTGAACTTCAACGGTCGTTGCTTCCGGAGGGGGTGAATGCGTGCGGAACGTTGAGTAAAGGCAGAAAATATTTTCCAGAATTGAAGCCTGACAAGGATATGAAACGAGATGACATTGATTTTTGCGTTTTCAGAGATGGTCTGGCTGCATTGAAGTGGATGAACTGTAGGAGTAAATTTTTATTTGAACATTACCTTTATCCTTCAATAATAGTAATCGTTTTTATTGACTGAAATACAGATTAAATAAATACAAAATAATATGACAATACAAAGTATATAAAAAAGATAGAGAAAATTGTCAGTCAGAAGGCAGAAATCAACTCTAGTCGGCAGAAGAAACTTGTTCTTTCAACCATCAAACGTGCATCTCAAGTAGATGCATAAATAGGCGTCTAATAATGTGGTATAGTAATGCAGTCATTTGAATAATTTTTAATGAAGATGGTCCAATTTATTTTCACTGCAAGACAGTTGTTCAAAATATAATTTTTAACGTATTTCTTGAATGAAATCAAAGGTTAGTCTTCATAACCGCGTGAAATCCCATTGATTCGAATTACTATAGACCAATCGCTTTGCTATCAGTGATAACAAAAATCATGGAGAAAGCTATACCTACAGATATTTGGAAGGCTTCTGACATCTTGAGCGATCATCAATATGGTATGTAAGTACGAGGTGTGTAAGTTTTAAATATCCGATCTTTTGTTAACGCATTTTGTTCCATGTTTAGTATCGTCTGGTGTCCTATAATACTGACTGACTCAAAATCAAGAGTATGAAGGGACGATTTGCAATGTTCTGCAATGCTAGTAAAATTCTTCATTGTTTTTAGTGTGTTGTGTATATTTTTACAATCCCTGCTATGTTCTGTAATTCTTTATTTGAGATACTTGCCTGATTGCCCTATATCTATTTTCTCACATTCAGCACATGGACAGTTCGATTGTTAATCCCTTCGTGTCTGTGTCAACGTCTTTCAGGAACCTGTGTACGTATTTATATTTTATGTCGAAATTTTTCACTCCACACTTCAACTCGTAAAGTCGCCCTGAATGTAAGTACTCATCAACGTTGTTTTTTTGTGAAGTGTTTGAAACGTTTATTATTTTTTAACGATTGTTATATTACATAATTCATTTTGTTTCTAACAGAACTGCTTTGTAAATTTCCATTTTAATATGTATGTCTTGTTCTTATACTTCAGAATCCTGAAGATGAAACTAAAAAGTTTCGAAACGTCGACAATTTAGGAATCGGTTTTCTTCAACATATTGACCGAATTCCTGTCAACTCGACAAACTTCTATCGTATGTCACCCATATTTGAAATAACGCAATCGAGAAACATGCAGAGACAAGAGCTGTTGCCCTTGATATTTCTAAGGCCGTGTGTGGCATGAGGGTTTGCTGGCCGAACGTTGATGCTATGGCTTGTCGAATCATTTTTGTATATGACTCTCCAAATTCCTGAAAAAACGTTCCCTGCAAGTGGCCGTCGATACTTTTGACATCAATGCTGGTGATCCCTAAGGATCCATATTGTCTTCAACCCTCTTTTTATCATATGTCATCGACTGATTTGAAAAAAAAAGAATCCAATATATTGCTTTGCTGACGACAGCACACTTGTTTCGTCATTCCGTTTGGATAATCCCTCCAATCTGCGTCCTATTTCCCTAATACCGACTTTGAAAAAAATTATTGAGGAATTAGTCAATGTACGTTCAGATGACTTCTCAAAACTGCACGGTATTATAAGCAAAAACCAGTTTGGGTTTCAGGAGGAAAAAGATACAAACGATGCCATCTTCTATTTTTTATATGAAAATCACTCTGAATTAAATGCTGGTGAAGTAGCCGCCGCAACTTTTTGCGATATTTCAAAGGCATTCGATTGCGACAATCATAAGATTTTACTCCAAAAACTTCATGAATATGGATGTAGAGGTGTAAAGAACACTTGGTTCGAATCGTACCTTCCAGGACGGAGTCAAATGATGAGGACAACGGGACTCTCGGAGAACAGGGCCATCGAATCTAGTGTACCACAGGGTTCTGTGTTAGGCCCTATTCTATTTCTGCTATATATGAATGACATCTCTATGATCGACATATCTGGTAGTTTCACTCTATTTGCGGATGATACTACAACATTGTGGAATGAAAAAAACTCAGTGGAGCTAAATAAAATAATATCATCCGACTTGAAGAAGGTAAAGAGCTGGTGCGATGCAAATTCACTCTCTCTGAATGCATCCAAAACGAATATAATATCATTCAAACGTTCGCTTGATGAAATTTCAATAGACGCTGCCATATTACAAAATAAATCAAATACAAAATTTCTCGGTGTATTCATTGATAATAGGCTGAAATTTGATGAACACCTCAAACAACTCAAGAGTAAGATTTCCTCCAGATGTTATGCAGTTATAGTGGTTTCAAATGAGTTACTTTTTCATATCGCAAAGACCGTTTACCATGCACTTATTGAATTTTGACTACGCTATGGAATACCTTTTTGGGGAGCATGAAATTCATCCCTTCTCTCTTTTGTATTGATATTACAGAAGAGGGCACTAAGATGTCTCTGTAAAGTTAAACCCAGAGAATCGTGCAGGAACTTGTTCACTCCCAATGAAACTTTAACAGTCATCGCACTGTTTATCCTAGAGACGGTTTGCCTTATTTGTAAACATAAATCGAAGTTCAACTTTGCTTCTACTCCTTATGCTACTCGTATTAGCAATTATACCTTCAGACTTCCCATCCCAAACTCGAATTTAATCAAGGATTTCATATACTATATTGGTGGTGGGTTGTTCAATCCTTCACCATTAGAAATGAAATCTGCGAATCTAAGCAACATTGATTTCAAAAAGGCTGTGAAGAACCTTCTTGTTGATAGACCCTATTATAGTTTGGAAGAGTATTTTAGCGAATTGTTTTAACAATAAATCAATTCATTCTTTGTACTATCAATTTATAAATGGTGGTATTTTATTTATTCATTTTTATAACTTCTATATCTACATTTATACATTTCAGAACTTTTTTTAGATCTACATTTATACTTTTTCAGAACTTTTTTTTTATATCTACATTATATTTCTTGGACTTTGTCAATAAGATGAAAATCTTCAGACAATTAAGTATATTTTGATTTGATTTGATTTGATACCAGGACATCGGCTGCGGATGTGCACCTCCACCAGCAGCAGGAGGTTGCATATCTTAATAAGGATCCAGAAGTAATTTCGAATTGGGGTGGAAAAACCTGAACTAAATCAATAGACATATCTAGTAGAACATGAATTGACTGGTACGTCACCTAGTGGGACAGTCTGGAGAATAAAATAAACAATTAGTATAGACGGAAAAAACATACTAGAGTACCTGAAATATAAAATATGGTTTTGCACAGTTTATGCAATGAATGGAAGAATTTCTGCAGCAATTAGTAGGGTCTCTCAGTAAGAAATTTTTCACACTTTTTCTGAACTGACTTTCATTCAAGTTTGCCGTCCTAATATCAACTGTTGAGTGAATAAACATCTTGTCAACACTATAGAAAATAGAGCATCTGTTGAGATTTTTAGTAGGAATGGGAGTTTCAGGACGTGCCTATTGTTGCGGGTAGCATGATGATTAGAAGTTGAGGCAATTTTTGATTGATGTTTATTCACCAGGCAGACTGACTCCAGAATCGATAATGCCATAACCATGGCTATTTTGTTTCTTGTGTAAATTTCCCTACATGACTCACGGGGTCTTATTTTATATATGAACCTGATGGCCCTTTTTGTGAAAAATGAGTAATTCATTGAGAGGTGTCGAGTTACACATTCCCCAAAAAGGTATTCCATAACGTAGGTGACAATCTAAAAGAGCGTAATATGCCATTTCAGCAGTAGCTGGTCCTAGTGCATTAGAAATTACTCTCACTGCATAGCAATCAGAAGAGATCTTGCTTTTGAGTTGTTCTACATGGTCATCAAATTTAAGATTTTTGTCCATGGGCACACCTAAGAATCTGGTGCAATCTTCATTTCCTATTACATGTTGTCAAATATGGAAAATATTCATGAAATAATTCGAATTCATTTAAGCAAATATATAAATTGAAAGATATTCCAACCTCAACTCAATATTCAAAACCAAAAACACTCAGTATTCAGAATTCCATCTTTTAATTTTCCAAGTTCATAGACATCAAAATTGATGCGATTACAGGATATAGAAATATAAAACAATCTCTAAATATGCAAACTTTGCACAGATGTATACTAAGCATTTTACCTCAGTACGGTGACCGCAGCAAAGTGTTAGCTCAGCATATGAATCTATATAAATATTGAGGGAGGATCATTAAGAAAAAGTATTAAGTAATTAAATCAGTAATCATCTATCACTGTCCAGAGGCGGTTCCAGAATGCAGCATCTCTACTTTCCCTCGATCCTGATGGGTAGCAGTACTATGTAAGTTTTTGTGATTTTCTTTGTATTTTATTTATTCAATGTAAGTTCATTTCTGAACATACTTTTCTCGTTTTTTTGTAATGAATTTTCAATTGTTTTTAAACGAGTTCTTTTCTCATTTTGGATGGAAACACAGGTTCATTAATCGAGCATCTGAAGGATCTGTGTTGAAAGATAACTTGTTGGCATTGCCCCACTGTTCACAATTTTCAAGTCTTTAGATGTTATATCATATAATTCCCCAGTCTTCTTGCCTTTTTATAGTATAGTGGTATGAATTTCAAAGATAGTGAATTTACCAGATATTTTGACTTAGTGAGGTCGTTGACGTATAATAGAAAAAGGATGAGACCAAGCACAGATCCTTGAGTAACTCCTGACGAGTTTTCCCTTCTATTCGAAATTTCTGCTATTATAATCATTTGATAATGTCCAGAGAGATATGAATCGAACCACGTGAGAGTCACAACTCAGCATCCATACAGTTGAAGTTTTCTTAGCAGTATCTTGTGATCAACATAGTCAAATTCCTTTGTTAGATCACAAAACACTGTTGCTGTTGTCTCTCCAGCATTTATCTCAGAATAAACTTCATAGAGAAATGAGAAAATTGCATTATTTGCATTTTTTTATTTCTGAGAACCGAACTGATTTTCATTATTAATTTTTTGTAAGTTCAGAAATTCTAACAGACGCTTTTTAACCATTTTTTCGATCATTTTGGCAATGCTTAGGATAAGAGAGATAGGCCAAAGATTTGAGGGCTTATCCAGATCTCCACCTTTGTGCAGGGGGAAAACAACAGAGGTTTTCAGAAAGGAGGAAAACTCTCCAGTACAGAAGAAGATATTCATTAGTGAAACCAGTACATTGAGGGAACATAAGGAAAAGTTTTCTATTATATCGATTGAAATTCCATCGTACCCTGCAGTTTTCTTGTTTTTAATATATTTTAGGATTTCTATCTGTTCATGAATGTTCGTGTCATACAAGATGATGCTTCACTAATTGTGAAGTTTTTCAAGAGATCTTATGTGGGTGTTATATTGTTACTTAAGTTTCGTGCAATGAAACAGTAGAAATAATTTATTGTGTTGGGATTCAGTGATATGTCTTTAATTTTTTTCTTTGCTATTCCCCTAATATCATTAATAATTGACCAGGACTCTTTGGCCTTCCTATCAGATCCGCTAAGTCTATCATGGTAATATCTTTCTTTTGCAATTGATCAAAGATCTATAGATTCTTCGATAGTGATTGAAGAACTGCGTTCATGTGGAATAAACTCTCTGAGAACGATTTTCTAAATGGATTTGATCTCCCCAGCGATTCAAATCCTATGTGAATCACTACTTTCACACAGGCGCATGAAGGTTTATCCTATAGTGCTTGTGTGCTGTCCTTGAAAATAATGAGCTGAAATACATAATAAAAAATGAACCGTTCAAGAGAGCTGTTATCTGACTTGGTGGAGTTAGCGTAAATTGTATCAGGTATTTATATTATGTACGTCCTGTCTGAATCTTATCTTATGGTATAAAAGAGAAAAACTTTTGTTGGTTAGGATTTTTTTGAATAGGTAGCCAGCATAAAGTGCTCTCCTTTCAGTCATGTTCATCCAACCAAGAGATTTCAAACCATTCGTTACATGGTTTCTCCTACGTAAGCTGCATATGAGATGGACACAGGTGTTCTGTTATCTAGTTTCATCACATTTCAAAAGGGAACGACCAAAAACCAATCATAGAAGTATCAACGAGACAAAGAAAAGACGGGACTGTGTTACATGTTATGTGCCATCGAGTGTTTGTCGAATATAACTTTTGATAATGCACATAAGACACTAATTGGCAATCTTACCGAGGTCTTACTGACTTTTTAATTTTTTAAAATCATGATAGATATTAATGGTTTGTTTGCGTATTCTTGAAAATAATATAAAAACTCTGATTACTGAGGATTAACTGGTTTGACTTCTGAAATGAAATTAGTGTTGGATAGTAAAATGAATGAACCCCACAACTAGATATCACCTTCCCTTTGTACTTGAAAAACGTATTGATGAAGTTTTTGTGGCAGTTAGTGCCTTGCTTGTGATTTTTTGTGAAGATTTCACAAATAATCAATTCAATCAATACCCAATCAACCTGTTCCTTCCGAAAATGAGGTTGAATTGGAGATTTCCTAACGAGTCTTTGGTGATTTTCAACATAATATTTTGAAAGGGAATATTTCAGTTAACCAAATCCATAACTATCTAAATATACATCATGTTCAGTCGACCTTCATTATAATTATTCAAATTCGCCCATTGTAACAATTATTTTAGTGGAAAATAAATGGAAGGCAACGTTAATCCAGAGCATCCGTTGAAATTAATTATCATTCAGGGTTTATAACATTTGTGATTGTCATTTCCAACAGAGCAAAGCTAACCACAAAAATGTACTCAACAAATTTGGATGAATGTTTGTAATGAGGTGACAAGAGCTTTCATTATTTTCTGCCTTGACGCTGTAACTCTCTTTGAGTATGCACTCAACTACTGAAGTTGAGCCAGTGAAATAGTTGAAGTTTTACAAAAATTGTTTCAACTTGTTAAATTCCATTTCGAATCATAATCTTCAGCGCATATTCACAACCTTGTCACTTCCACCCTATCAGCGGAATGATTTTGAAGAGGTCATAATTCAAACGAACCCATTTTGAAGAGTCTTCTACTTTGGTTTCTAAAAATTTTTACTCTCGACACACTTAGCAATTTCAGTATTTGAAAATTGTGTGAAAAAAATCAATCGAGTATTTTAGAAGTAACAAAGGATTCAGGATTGAACCCTCGGAAATCCTTTGCTTACATTTTGGAGAATAACTTCACAGATTTCTGATGACCACACTCTGCGATCTATTATTGGATACAGTATAATAATGATAATAATTCAATGAAAACGTTTATTCCAATAATACGTAGATGAAATATAGATACAAGTAGGTAATAAAGTAAGAAGTAAACGTAATATATCACGAAAGCATTGCTTGTATGTGACAAACAGAACTCAATTCGCCTAGTTCTTGAAGAATTTGTGTTTTGTACGGGTGAAACTTATGTAATTCCAACACCTTTTTAACCGACTCATGTGAAAGTCCTGTCACTGCAGATACTTGATGTGTTGATGCAGTAGCCTCCTTTGCAAAATTTCCAAGGACCTCAATTTAGGTTGCTACATTCGGTAATCTTGGGGCATTCCTTTTTTTATTTTGCACTGATCTCGTTTCTCTAAACTTTCCAAGTGAACCGCGGACTACACATGACTTTCATTTTTGTCCGGATGCCTTTCATGAAATATTTGAGCTGTTTTCAATTAATACTGGTTCTGGTATTATTGTTTACAAAACAACGGAACCCACTTCGAACATTTTTCTAATTGACATTTTTAATAAATTTGTAGTTCAACAAAAACCTCATTGAATATTCCATATAAGCCAAATTTTCACAATTATTGCTTCACCCTGTATAATTATTATTTATACCATTGAATAGAAATTTTTATAGTCTTTTCAATGATGTATCACAAGTAGGAATTTGCAATTCAAACTTTTTTTTGAGGTTTGGTGGGTGGGGCCTCGGGGGTTGATGAGGGTGAGTTCTCTTTTATGTCACTTTAGTAACCCCTCACTTCCCTAGAAACGGTTTCGAACATTTTTCGATATAATCTTTCGTTCGTGAGATATAGTCCATTGTTAGTTTTAAAATTGACACACTGTATATTATACAATAATTTAATTTAGATTTGAATTCCTAATAAATACATTAATTCAAAGAAAATATAATTGATAGAGAGAAAAAACGTGATTATAATAAGACAAGATTTGAATTCCTTATAAATAAGAGTCATTGTGGTAAAAACTCTATGTGTGTATATACACACATATATACATGTACATATACACTCATATATGCATATATCACATGTATGCTCGGAAGATGTACATGCTATTTTTCACGTATTTTTATAAAAAGATGGGAGTGTAAGTGCACCTATGTATAAAATCGGGCATGTAACTCAGCACGGGGTATAAAGGTTATACATATATCGTGTCATTTGCTTTTCAATTAAATTTATGTTTTTTATGT
>WOGR01011219.1:0-10637 GCA_015342045.1 Leptinotarsa lineolata | reverse complement strand
TGAAAAATCAAAGAAGCCGCTACTTTATAGTAGAAGCGACAACGCCGCTTCGTCTGAAATATTTTAGGCGTGTAGGTCATATTGATTTATGCATACTATGACATTTTCAGATCGATCCGTTGAATAGTTCGTCAGAAACGGCTAATTAACGCTCATCATGAAAAGCCCTGTATTGATTATACAATGTATAATATGATCAGATGATGGTTTGGTGAAAACAACGAAGACATAATTAAGAGATAATGATAGTTCAATAAAGTTTTTCTTCGCTATTATTTTTTTTTTCAATATGTAATGAAGGCGAGTTAGAACGAAGTTTCCTAATTTTTTCTAATTTTGCTTGGTTTTTCTTGGGTTCGTTTTCACTCGAAAGCACTATGATAGTACCATCCATGATAATGAACCAATTTTTACACTGACAACTTTACGACATTTTGCTGCACAGTAGAGAATTTCCTCCTTTAAGCGACCACCGAAGAGTTGATCACTCATCGTTATTGGACCCATTTAACCAGGAATTGCCATCATAAAATTGCCATATATAAAATGCATTGAAGAATTGTTTAATTTACGATTTTGACTGAGGAAAGTACTGTGTAGCGAAAAGCTTCTTTAGTCAAGTTATTAGTATGTGTACTTTTTTATCAAAGCAGAAATTTGCCCTGGAAAACTTTTACATCGAAAAATTTTATTTCACTATCACATATTGTTAATAAAATCCCGAATTCAACATATTGCACTCATTTCGACCGTTTGTGGGGTAAAGTGAGGCAAGTGCGTTGTGTGGTTGACAAGGTTCAATTTCAACTAGACCTCAAAAATTATCCATTAATACTAGGTTGATATTTCTTTCTGCTCTGAATACCTCAAAAGTCTCTGTTTTCAAATGTACAGCTTTCTTCAAATTCAAAAATTATTAGCCCAACTAACACACTTGTCCCATCAAAATAGGGTAGATGCATAACGAGCCATCAGAATGATTCAACCTACCTTCAATATCTTCTACGATTCGTTTACAGCAAAAGCAACCTTCAATCATCATTTCTCATTGGTTGATTGAAAATTGAGGGAAGATTCGTACAGTTATCAACTTTTATAGCTAATTAAGCCACCAATTGGACAAAAAGCTAGCGAAATGAAAATACCAAGGAACATCAATAGGAAGAAAGCTTCTTGGCCTTCCATTTCTTCATCTTTGTACAAAATAGTGAAAAGTTCTGGAACGAGAAAAGCAATTCAATTCCAGATAAACTCTTTACAAAGACTTGTAGATCATGCATTGAAGTTATTTTCAGATACAATCTGGAAAAAATGCCCATCGAAACGAACTGATGTCACATTAACCTCACATTACACGAAAGAAAAAATTTGAGATACAATAATGAAAATTGTAGGGCCTGAATTGAGTCTAAATGACAATTTCGAACAAAGGAGGTTTGAATATGAATAAATACACGTTTACTTTCATTGTAAAATGAAGTACTAGGAACTTAAATTGAACATCAAGTTAGATAGTTGAGATTAGCATGCACAGACAAACAGATGAAGAGACAAAACTTTTAGAAATCATTGTCGTGTGTTCTATTGTGTAAAAGTTTTTCTCAAATATCTTCTTTGTATAAAAGAACTATCAGATACACTTCCATTATACAGTACGATGCAAATGTATGGAATAAATTCTATATTTGGAATATGGAAAGAAATCCAAAAACACTTTAAATTCAATTTTTGACGGCCCATCTTATGAGTAACATATGAGAGACGTTTTGTCACTGGTGTTGGCTCTATGACGTAATCAACAACTTTTTTAAACGCAAACAGTGGTAATGTGGCACCTCATTCAAAAAATCTATTAATCGTCTAACCAATGGTACAATTATTCCAATATTTTTATACAGGGTAAATCAAAATTTACAATCATCAAAATAAAATAAAATTATAATTATTGTTCAAATTGGTGACCTTCAGCAATGATGCAATATGAAAGCTGATCAAAGAATTCCTCTCTAACTTTTTCGAGAACTCAGGGAGTTATTTGTGCAATCTCCGTTCTGATGCCTTCTTTCAACTTCCCCAAATCATTTGGTCGATTTTGGTAAACTTCGCTCTTCAAGCATCCCCTTGAAAAAGAACTAACGGGTCAAATCCAGAGACCTTGCTGGTCATTTGATCAGCCTTCTCCTTTCTATCTACTTACTTCCGAAAGTATTTAGGTAGGTTCGTACATCAACGGCGTACTGTGGGGGCACCCCATCCTGCTGGAACCACAAAGCATCTCTATTTGGAAATAGCTGATTCACTTGGGGCATCAGATAACCCCGAAGAAAGTGTAGATACCGAGCACCATTTAAGGTTTCCTCAAAAAAGTATGGCCCTATTGTCTGGTTGTCCAAAATTTCGACCTAAAAATAACTTTTCGTGGATATTGTGTGCTATGCTACTCAATCCAATGTGGATTTTCTTTTGCCCAATGTCGATACGCCTGACTGTAGCTTCATCTGAAAATATTACATTTTGTATGAAACTGCGATCCCTGTTAGAGCGTTCAATCATGATTTCGCAGAATTCGACTCTTCTGTCAAAGTCTTCTTCTAACAGTTCTTGGACCAGATGAACTTTATACGGATGCCACTTTTCTATTTTCGACAATCTAACAACAGTCGATTGGTGAAAATTATTATCCAGTTCGACTTGTCTCAAGCTGGCAAGTACCACGTTGAGTTTTTGAGCTTATGAAATTGATTTTCTAGCACTTTTAGGGACATCTTTAATATGACCAGTTTCTCGAAACTTGAGAAACGGGTTCTCGATTGGTATATTTAGTACTGAATAAATTACCTCTGCCTGAGTCCTTACTTTATCTCAATCATAATTTAAATTTCGACTCGTTCGGTTTCTGTAAGTCTAATTGTCAAATTATGAAGTATATTTTTATAGAAATAATGTCAAACCCTTCAATAACATCGACTAATTTCAAGTAGAGCGTAGAACTTTTATCAATCCATTCTTCTCTTTTTTCGAATCAACAAAACAATAGAAGACACTACGATGTTCCATTCTCAGTGGCGGTCCTTAACATAATTTAGTTCAACGAATGGGTATTTATTGTAACTTCATTCTTCTGAATACATAATTTCGATTGACCCTGTATTAATACGTATTGGAATAATTAAACCGTTTAATAGACGAGTAGTAGTAGTAGTAGTAGAAGGGAATTCTTTGCCCAGCTTTCAAATTGCATCATTGCTGAAGGTCATCAATTTGAACATTTATTATAATTTTATTATATTTTAATGAATCAAAACATTTCGTTCACCCTGCATAAATAAATATTGGAATGATTTTACCGTTGAATAGATGATTAGTAAACCTTTTGAATGAGGTGTTTTTGGATTCATTCCAAA
The DNA here is from genome assembly GCA_015342045.1 of Leptinotarsa lineolata. NCBI lineage: Eukaryota > Metazoa > Arthropoda > Insecta > Coleoptera > Chrysomelidae > Leptinotarsa > Leptinotarsa lineolata. Next base: position 7,233 of record WOGR01011219.1, on the reverse strand, counting down.
AGACTCGTATTTTTTAGATATCGAATTCATCTCATACATTACATAGATGTTATTTCTAGGTGTCCTTCATTCAGTCAAGTACACGGGAAGGAAGAAGATGCAGTGCCGAAAAAGCGTTCCTGAGACCAGTTCGAAAGAGACCTAACCTGAAAATTCAAACACGATCCAGAGTTTCTAGGGTACTTTTGGACCCAGAAAGTAAAACTGCTCACGGTGTTGAGTATATTAAAAATGGAAAAACTCATTTTGCTTTTGCTAGTAAGGAAGTTATTTTATCCGCTGGTTCTCTGAATTCGCCTCAAATTCTCATGCTATCTGGAATAGGGCCTAAAAAACATTTGGAAGAATTTGGTGAGTATACACTCATTTTAAGCTGGTTTCAGTCAGATTTAATACCACTTTCAAAGATATGCTTCCACTATTTGTCGGCGATTAATGTACTATTGTATGTTTTCTAACCTTCTTTTAGTTTCACATTATTTGAGTTTTTGATGTAATTGTGACATATCATGCTGGGTTACTTTGAAGTTATTAGTTTTTTCTAGCAAAACTAAGTGGTCCTTCCAGTTATTAAGGAGCAGTCCTGGGCAATCTACTATGAATCATAGCCAAAATGGCTGCAAAAAAATTGATTTTCGAAGAGATACCTGCTATATAACAGAAACTGAAGAATTTGAATGATAGAGACTAGCTAGAAAATTTTTATCTTTCAATTTAGAGAACCAACTGAAGACAAAGAGATTCTTGTTATTTTTTCAATATGGTTTAAAGAAAATTCACTACATTTGCAAGTGCATTTACATGTTAACAGTAAATATGTTAGTATCCTTGGTCAAAAATGCATTATTCATGCTACTGCTTTTGATTTAGTAGGCACTTTTTTTCATATATTATTGAAAATAATAATAAATGAATACAAACTCCAGTAATTTGTTAACTATTCAGAGTGAGATTATTGAAATGGAAAAAAAAATTATCAAACAAGTGGAAACAATAATGTGAGAATTTGAAATCGTCTATTAAAAAAATAATGGGAATCATCTGCAAGCCGAATTGAAAAGGAAATCTGTTCAAAATCTGTGTTTAATATATGAAGCAACCACGTAGAGATTTTTGAAAAAATTCTAAAGCAGAGTTGAGGAGGTAGTTCTTCTGAATAGTCAAGCAATTAAGGAGATATAGCAAAGTCCGCAGCGATGATAAACGAATCAGAATGAACGTGTTAGAATCCTTATGAAAAGGAAACCTCACAAACTGTCAAAGTGATCAAATAAAATATTTTTTCAAGATCTATCATCAACATGTAAGTACGTCAAAAGCAAAACTGTTCTTCATTGACTCGACACCGAGAAAAAACTCTTAACCTCAGATGGCGTCTTAGTGAGGGGAGACATCATCGCCTTGAGTAAGTTGACTTCATCAAATGCATTGGAAAAACATGTGTAAATGGAATGCAACGTCTAAGATATTCGAGAGATAATCTACATAGACAATCAGATTGAGTTCGGTTAACTTCCCTGAGCGAAATCCAAATTGTTGATTATTGAATAATGGATCTAGGATTAGTGTCAGATGTTTACTAATAATAAAATCTAGAATTTTGGGAATGGTACTTTGGATGCAGATTGCTCTGTAGTTTGTAATATCAGACTTTACGTTAGATTTGTGTATAGGGGTTACGAAGCTATATTTCCAGAAGTCTGAAAAAATGCTCTGTTTAATACAGTTGTTGAAGATGATGTGTCGTGCTAGGATGATGCTACAGTGCCTGAATGATGATGGAGGAATATCATCTGGACCAGGATCTTCAGAAACGTTCAAGCTATTTAGTCAGTCATGATTTCGGTAATATACAGGCACAGATAGGAAACAGACAAAGAGGGGGGAGTTTACAGGTTCATACTCGGGACAGATAGTCACAAAGTACACTGAGCTGAACTAATCTTGAAACATATTAGTTAGCTCAATCCTCATACTACAATTTCTTTCGCCATAATACAACACACCTGGTAGAATATTATGCTTACGTTTGGAATTCACAAAATTCCAGAATGCTTTAATAGTCTGTGTAATCAGTTAATGACGTTTTCTCACATTGCGAGCGTAAATGAGAAAATTTCAGGTAATCAGTGGGACACCCCGTTATTTTGAATTTCAAATGAGCTTCCTCCTTCGAGTAAATGAGACGTTTCAAATCAGATGCGAACCATCTGTGATTTTCTTTAATAGATATTATATCATATTATATCAAAATACAAAATATATCATAGAATCTGTATCTGTATCTGTAGAGTGGGGAGAGCGATTGTGGGCTCACAGCACACATGTGACCCATTGTACATCTTCCCAAGGAGCCGTTCTCCTAGGTCATCGTCCATTCTGTCCTTTCCAAGAAGGTGGACAAGTCACTAGTTAATATCGGCAGGTGTAGGCCAAGACTCGCCGAACACACACTCTCTTATTGACGATAACTCCGGACATTCACATAAGACATGCCTCACAGTTTCATCTTCCTGTTCACACATCCTGCATATAGGTGTGTCCACCAGCCCCATAGTATGGAGGTGTTTCCTTAGTTGAGCTTCCCAGAGTCACCCAGAGTGACCCTGGCAAAACTGCATCCTTTGATTCCATCCCATCTTTTCAGGGATAGAGCATGGGTGTAACTTTTAGCTAGTTCCGCAATTTTCGAAGTCGTCAGGCCGTAGGTGTTACTGGGTCCTAAGATGCTTAGTCCAGCAGCTTTCCTGGCTAAATAATCGGCAATGCGAATACCTTTACTCCTATCGTGTCCTTTAACCCACCTCAGTATAATATTGTTATCTACCGAGGCGTTGTCTAAGTCTTAGTGGCACTCTAGTATTAACCCTGAGGTAACACGTTGTCTGTTCAAGGCTAATAGGGCTTGTCTACTATCCGTACAGATTATTATGTTTTTTCCAGAAATTCCTTTTCTGGTTATCTCTTTTGTGGCGATTGAGATGCCAGCCAATTCTGTTTGAACCACGCTGATATTTTTTCCCATTCCCCACTTGATCTTTAGGCTTAGTGATGTGGAGTACACTCCACATCCTGAGCCTTCTTTGGTTTTGGAGCTATCTGTATATATGCGTATTGTATTTACAACATCTGACTCTGTGTTGTGTTTTATTTGTATTTTGTAGGGTTTGTTGAACAGAAACCTGGGTTCAATTGCATCACGGCTTGCCTGCAGTAGAGGTAGCGCAGTAAGCAATTCTCTCCATAGGCTTAGCCTTGATTGACCCATTTCTACTTCGAGGTTTACACCAGCCGTGTGCAATTGTAACATGGTCATTAACGCAGCCTCCTTAACACACAGATCCAGAGGGGTCAGACCAGTGATTTATTCCATTGCCGCGGTTGGTGTTGTTCTTATGGCTCCTGTGATGTTTAAACAAGCCAATCGCTGTATTTGATATAGTTTTTGGATGGCCGTTGCTTGTAGAACCTTTGGTCCCCATGCGATGGCTCCATACGTTAACATGGGTCTTATTATTGCAGTGTAGATCCAGGTGACCACACGGGGTGTGGTCACCTGGATCTACACTGGGGCTGGCGCCTCAGTTGGAATATTTAAAAATCCTATCTTATTGCACATCTTCAACATTTTACGAACCTACATACGAAATGTCAAAGAAAATATAGCGGTACGTAGAAACAGTGATAAGAAGGTGATTTTCATATGTGAACGCGCCCCTTTCACCCCCACGAGGGCGCCCCAGTTGGAATATTTGGGAATCCTTTCTTAGTGCACATCTTAGACCTAAGAAGCACCTATATACCAAATTTTAGCTTCCTAGGACTTATCACTACGGAGAAACAGAGATGAATGAGTGAGTTTTAAGTGAGTGACTTTCGCATTTATAAGTATAAATATATAGCTCACTTTAACCAAACCGGAAATTTTGCAAAATGTCTTAAGGAACATTTCACTATCAGAAAACTAATTCACCTCTAAGGCTTACCATATATTCACGATCATTCTAATAATATTTTTATGGCTTAGATTTCATAGTTTTGGATTTTTGGTCCAATACGTCAGAGTGTTGAAGACACATTACGAACATTTCGTATTGATATCAGTCATTTGCATAGGGGTTAAAGTGGTGTAATCCACCCCCCAAATATTGAAAGTTCCGTCATAAAAATACTGCCAGCTTGAAATTCACAGGGTGTGTTGAAAGACATCTTACTAATATTTCGCATTATCATCATCCATTTGTAGAGAAGATGAGAGGGTGTAATTCACTCCCGAAATAATAAAAGTTTTGTCACAGAAATACTGTCAGCTTGAAATTCACAGATATCTTACGAATATTTCGTATCAATATCAGAGGGGATGAAGGGGTTTAATCCACCTTCCCCACATAATTGAATTTCTTATTGATATCATACATTTGCCCAGGAGATGAAGGGGTATAAACCACCCCCCAAATGATGACACTTCCGTCATGAAAATACAAGCGTTATGACGCTTGAGGAAGCTATTGTATAGCGAAACATGTGTCGCGGTTTTTGTAAAACCCTTCATAGTGAAAATCATACAATAAACTGTATTATTGTATTAATGCATTTTTATTAAAATATATTTCAATGTACAAATCAGCCAAGATCACTTTGAATTATTTTTCAGAAATGCAAGATCGCATTGGGGTGCAACTGCGAAACTCTTCAACAAATATCTAGATTGAATTGTTCATCTGCCATACAATGAATGGAAAAATCTACAAATAATTTCAAATTTAAACATTAAAGATTCTAGTTAGTTTAAATGTCCCCGATGTTGCCAATTTGTCTGAATGTGGCCAGCAGTTATTATTTATAAAGTTGAATTTGTTTGTTTTTTAATGAAACGCATCCCAATTATTCTTAAATATGTGTTGAGGACAGGCGTAATTGAATTAATCCCTCTGATATTGTTGAAATTTGCGAATAATGTGGAAAAATTATCAGATATCACTTGAACTTATGTTGGCGAAGATATCGAAAGATCTAAATAAACAAAACTTTTTGTTTATTTGATGTTTATTCTAATTTGCGTATTCATCAATTAGATAATTTTCTTGAGACAAACCACATATCAGAATTGATAAGAGCTATTTCTGAAAAATATACAGATATTATATTCCATTTTATAGCAGAGCAAACTAATTTCGGAGAAACAGACAGCTCCATGATAAATTATGTCTTTTCAATGAACGATAAAGTTTAGCATTTGTTCAAATAACTATTCAGTATATCGAATATAAAACCTATTTTACCCATTTACTTAAGATATGTATCGATAAAAAGTAAATAAAGGTGATTTTCATTAACAATCAGTCCATAACTATTCATGCGATTCTATATTTGTATTTGAACTTAATGCAAGTACGGATCTGCCTTCGACGCCAATCAATACCCCTTACCGCACTTCAGGCTTCACTTGCTTGCGCCTATAGTCTTACTTATGCAAATTCCATTGGTTTCTACATCTATGGTCCTGGCAAACGAATACGATTCTGGTGTGGTCCCTTGCTAACGTAATATCGGCTTCTTTCCTGGCTATATTATGTTAGCCCAGTTTAAGTTTAGATAAGGTTAAGAAATAAGAATAGAAACAGAAAGAACCCAAGTGAAACAAGTAACAAATTAACAAGGCTACGATACAACACATATCATGAATCAATAATAATTATATTTTGTCTCAGCAATCGGGGTAACAATTGAAGAATGTAAACTTTGACGGCCGGAGATAACTGTATGAAGGCTATCTTCCGGGTTTTTTGGCCGTGGTCTGTAGGTTTTAATGCCTGATGGTGTGGTAACCGTCGCAAGCGAGAGTTAGAGCTCGGGTGGCTACCTCTCAGGAGAGGTAGCCAGCTTTTATTGATATCCACTGTCTCCTCTTTTCTGTTGAAAGTATCCCTATGTTTTTGGATCTCTATATTCTTGGTTAGTAGACTCAGTATCACTATGTCTTTGAATGAGATAATGTTGGTACCTTCTTCGTTGAGAGCATGTTCGGTTTGTCCGAGGCGACAGTTTCTTTTGTGTTCGGAGAGACGGGTCCGTATATTTCGTTTTGTAGTTCCAATGTACACCGACCAGCAGCTACACGGAATCTGGTATACCCCTGGTGCTGCTAGGGGTTCTCTAGGGTCCTTTGCTGACCTAACACTCTGCCTGACGGTTTTTGTTGACTTAAATAATGGTTTTACGTCGTATTTCACTAAGATTCTTCCGATCCGGTCTGTGACATTTTTGGTACACAAACACGAACAGGTGATACAATGAGGAACAATATAAATACAGCGACCAGTACTGAAATAGTAGTTGATAGAGTGGAGACGATAGGAACAAGAACCCGAGCTTCAACTCGGGTATTGCGACCGTTACAGCACCGCCTTCGAAAATGTCTACTGCAGCAGTAGACGAAACGTCAGGCATAAAAACCTACAGACCACGGTCAAAAAAACCCGGAAAATAGCCTTCATATGGGGTAACAATTTTTTTAGGCTACCAGCGCTCATCCCGGCTCCACTATGTATAGAAAATTGACTGAACTTGACTCAGCACTGACTTTGCTAAGTTTTCTGACGTCTTGCAAAAATAGATATAATGCAAATAATAGAAACCTTCCTTACTTGCTGGATTTGGTGTTAATCCCTCACCAGGCATAATCTTTTCGCCGTCACTGAGATTGATGTTCTCTTTGTACGACTGAAAGCCATTTTCTCTGAAACAATAGCCCATACGGCTCATTTAAATCGTTATTAAGTACACATACTGCTTTCCGGGTCTCCGTTTACAACGTATCGGATAACATCTTTCATCGTCCCTTCGTCACCTTTATAGACACTTCTGCCCGGCTCGAATCGTTTCAATCATTCTCCCGTACACCTTTTATTACTAATGACATGAGTGTTTCAAAAATAAATTACTATCGTGCAGGGGACGCTTCTCGGGCAGTTCAAATGTATTGGTTAATTGCCCAAACAGTTTTATGGCTCAACCGTTAAACTGCTTTCGATGTGCTATTACTGATAAGGTGGACATTTTGGGATGTCTTTATTTCTAACCACGTGGAAATATTGATTTTGTTAGACTGCGAAGGATTCATTTATTGACAGGTGATATATTCACACATTTATAATATGTTGTATTATATGTAGTCATATGGCTCTCCTCTCCTCTCCTCTCCTCTCCTCTCCTCTCCTCTCCTCTCCTCTC
>WOGR01011218.1:0-10638 GCA_015342045.1 Leptinotarsa lineolata | reverse complement strand
GAAAATCAATCCTCCAATAGAAACAAGCCTCTGAAAATGTCACTCATGCCAACCTTAGTTAACTGACAGTTATTAAACATTAGCAATTAGCATCCGCCAGGGTATGATAAACAATTTGATTAGTGACTGCAACATTGACTATTAGCTAAGCTTAGCTTTGAGGTAGGTAACAGAAGCATTTAATTGCGTATTGATAAACCGGCCCTTATGGTCATTGAGACTTAAGCTACCAGTTGATGGTAACAATGATAACGAAGAACAGTTTGACTAGGAGCTAAGACAAAACCATTAGTCAAATGAGTTTAGCTGGCGATTGATAAACCGGCTTTAAGGATCGGGTGCGTTGTTTATAATGATGGTTTTTAGACTTTCTTGTAGTCCATTGAACTGACCTAGCTCAAAAGATTCTATTTTTCCGAATCCATTAGTAAACAGATGTGTCATTTGCTTGACGTGTACTGTGTGTTTAAACAATGATTACATCGTACAAGTGCATGTAAAACAAAAGTGAAATTATATCTTTGAAATGAAGGTTCTCAACTTGCGGATTCTATTTTATGTAGCTGATATGTAATGAAAGTGTAACACAACTTTATTTCAAGACAATTCACCGATGCAGGCGAAAATTTCGATGTAGAAGAGAAGAAGAAGGGCTAAGCTATCACATTCCTGGCTGGTTATTTCTGAGAACAAGGTCAAAGATGACAGATTTTATTTTGCTAGAGATTGACGTCAATTCAAACCAGAAAAACCCAAAGTATTTTTATTTGCAAGTATTCTGATTGTTTTTCAGTACATAAGTTTCCGCAATAAAGATGCAACAAAGCCCACACTACGACAGGTTCATCTACGAAATTCCGTACGACGTAAAGAAGAAACTGATCAACATTTTCGATCAAAACGATTCATGGGAAAAATTGGGTACTTACATGAAATACGATAGAATGCGACTCGAAGAAATCAAGAGAGTAACGCTGGCAGGAAAGTCTCCTACGTCGGAACTACTCGATATCTGGGGAAACCTGAACCACACTGTTTCAGAGCTATTCTTCCTACTGTCCCACATGAACCACTATGAAGGTATGAGCGTTATCAAAAACCTTGTAGACAAGCAGTACCACTGTTACATTAAGAGTCCCGCTCAACAGTTGAGCCCCAGAATGAAGCAGCTTTTGCTGGAAAGAAAGCTCAACCATATTGACACTGGGGTTCATCCAGACAATTTCAATGGAGACTCCGAAAAGATACTAAACGTACCAAAAATATCTTCACAGCCTGCGATCGATAGCAAAGAAAATAATGAAAGCACGGTACCCATGCCCAGGTCACCTGTTAACTATGGCAGATCGAAGATGTTAACAGCTTCGGACATTTCTTGTGTGGTCGAATCAGCAGGTGGGATTCCGTCAATTCCTTATGAAGAACTAGGGCAATCAACTAGTAACTGGTCTGAGTTTAACCTTCTAGGCAAAGGAGGCTTCGGGAAGGTTTTCAGAGGCACATGGAAGTACACTCAGGTGGCCATCAAGAGGCTCGAAAATAAAGAGGACATGCCAGGTATGGAGCTGGAGCAGATCAAACAGTCGATTACTGAATTGCACTGCCTCAACTCATACCGGCATGATAACATTCTACCTCTGTATGGGTACAGTATAGGGGGCTTGCATCCATGTCTCGTTTACCAGTATATGGCAGGGGGGTCGCTAGATAACCGGTTGAGGGTAAAGGATAATCAAAAAGTGTTAAAATGGCCTGCCAGGTTGAATGTTGCTATTGGAACTGCTAGAGGTATGCCTTTTTGATAAGACATAACAATAATATTCTACTTGTTGAAAAATATCAAACTCTTTTCGTTGTGGGTTCATTGATGTGCTTAAGACTAATCTAAAGGACAGATACTGTATTCAGATATGTTTAAAATGAGATCGTTGCATGATGTCAGAGAAAAAGTATGGTACAGAATGAAATGGAAATTTTTCACAAACTATAGATTAGATTACAGCATACTTAACATTTTTGACTTCATCAAATTGAGGAATATTTTTTATATCAATGAATTTTAAATCCAATACTGTGTTCTTTATTTTTGGGTAAAAAAATCGTAATGTTATTTTTTTTTGATATTTCCACATCAGGTCTAAACAGCTAAGAAACCAGAAAACGGTAAATGACTTGTTGAACATTATCTTCATTTATTTATTGAAGAAACATTATTTTCATTATCAACACTTTCCACGGAAAAATCCTTCCAGGACTGCAGTTTCTGCACACAATCAAAGATAACCCCCTAATCCATGGGGACATCAAATGCGCCAACATCCTTTTGGATGCCAATAAACAGCCGAGGATTGGGGACTTCGGCTTGGCTAGAGAAGGACCTCATCGAACGATGAACTATATAAAAGTCAGCCGCGTCCATGGCACGAAGCCCTACCTACCAGAAGAATTCCTCAGATCTAAGAAGTTTTCCACCAAAGTGGACACTTACAGTTTTGGGGTGGTGTTATTCGAGATTGGAACTAGTTTGGTACCCCATTCGGTTAAGAGGGAGGACAGGTGAGTCATACTCTTTCAATATATTTTTAGGGTGTTTTTGAGACTTGGGACAAATGGTTCTGTCTGTATTCGCACCATTTGCTCCACCTTCTCTCACTTTTTAGCATCCTACATCCAGAAATTCAACTGCAACCTCATAAACGCAACCGTTATATACAAGTCATACCTTGATTAATTACTTTATGCCCTGTAAATCATATAACCAATGGAATTGGAATATAGGTAAACATAATTACACACACGTTTAAACCGGCACACACACACATATATATGTATGTATGTCGGCGCGCACACATGCATGTATACCGCCTGGCGCACGCACACACATGTATACCGGCGCACACACACATATAGCAGCGGGCGCACTCACACACGTGTATACCGGCGCACACATACATGTATTCCGCCTGGTGCACACACATGTATACCGGCGCACACACACACACATGTATACCGGCGCACACACACAAGTATGCCGGCCCACACACACGTGTCCTGGTGCGCACGCACACATGTATACCAGTATACCAACGTTCACATACACATATATACCAGTACACACCGCACACACATGTATTCAGGCGCGCGCATACACACATGTATTCCGGCGCGCGCATACATGTATACCGGCGCAAACACACACGTATATCGACGCATACACATGTATTCCGGCGCGCACATACATGTATACCGCCTGGCGCACACATATATGTATACCGCCTGGTGCACACACTTATGAATACCGGCACACACATACGTGTATACCGTCTAGCGCACACACACACATTATACCGGCGCACACACATGTATACCAGCGGGCGCACACACCGATGAATACCGGCACACACACACACACACACATGTATACCGGCCCACACACACACACACACACACGTGTCTTGGCGCGCACGCACACATGTATGCCAGTACACACACATGTATACCGGCGCACACATGTATTCCAGCGCGCACATACATGTATACCGGCGCACACATACATGTATACCGGAGCGCACACACACACATGTATACCGACGCGCACACATACACATATATACCGGCATACAGACACACATCTGTATGCCAGTATATATGGTTAAATTAATAATAGGGAATATTGAAAAATAGAACTGTACGACATGTTTTCTAATCATTATGGGATTTGCGACAGGTTCCTCAGGGACCACGTTATGAACTATGAGGGAGACCTGTTGGATATGAAAGACCCTCGGGCCGAGGGTTATAATGAGTGCTATAAAGGCATTATGGAAATAGGAAAAATGTGCGTAAGAGGTAAAGCAAAGGACAGGCCAGAAATGGTTGAAGTACTCAAGAATTTGGAGGCGGTGTCTTTGATACAGTGAATGTTTCTAAATCGAAAGTTAAAATTGTTTTTACTGGTACCGACATGATTGTAAGCTGATTCAGCTGAATTTTTGATTTTCATAAATTGTGATATTATTACTCTGCTTACCGAGACTTAAATGTGTGAAAGTATTTTCATATGTAAGACTTTGTGAATGAGGTGTGATACATTATAAAGTAATTAAAAAATATCGTTTGGCTCTTTTGAACTGATTAACTACTGAATGTGTACTTAATCAAACGATATTGACATGCTGTTTTACCGAATTTATGAGCCGAAAGATATTTTCTCTTTTTAAATTTATTTTGTCATAATGAACAGGTATTTTGTACACCTGCATATTTTTTATTTATTTATCAGACGAACATCCCTTTGTAAAAATTAGTGCATAAGAAAAAGTGAATATATATTTTTTATCAACGAGTTTTCTTTTTTATTGTAAGCGATCATAATAATCGTCTGAAAATTCAAATAATTCATGGTATAGCAAGCGCTGTGTGCCAAAAGTTCAAAGTGCAGCAGCTGTCCGTAGACGTTAGAGGAATATATGGGGGAGATTGGCTAATTTCTTTCAGGGCAAAAGCTACAAAACAGAAATCAGAAGAAAAAGAATTCAACCAAAAAATTTATAATTTTCTTTTTTATAAATATGATGTCACGGTTTATTTTTTTGGGATTTACCAACAGGGAGCAAATTGTAAAGCAGTTGTGAAGAATTTCTAGAAGTTGACTCACCATTGCCCTTAGGAAATGAATCGAAATTCTTGTAAAGAAGTTTTCATCTACAAAATACCATGTACTATAACGACGAAACTGATACAAATTTTCGATCGAAACAAAGAATGGAAACGGCTAGGCTTTTTTATGAAGTACAATAAGGATCAGCTTGACAAAATAGAAACTATCGGGGAATCTCCGACTTGGGAACTCTTGAAAATGTGGGGGAATCTTAATCACACCGTGTTAGAATTGTTCATTTTACTGTGCCTAATGAATCATTATGAAGGAATGAACGTGATTAAAAGTCTTGTAGATGAACAGTATCATCACCACATCAAGAGCCCTACTGAACAACTTGAAGAGGAAAATGAACAGACAGTACTGCCCGAGCCGCAAATATATATATCGAAAAATCGGCAAAGGTACCTTCTACGGATATTTCTAGTGTCATAGAATCAGCAGGCAGCACTCCCTCCATTCCTTATGAGGAACTGGGAGAAGCCACCGATAACTGGTCGGAGGACAATCTGCTGGGAAAAGGAGGCTTTGGGAAGGTATTCAAAGGGACTTGGAAGCATACCAAGGTGGCTATCAAGAGGCTTGAAAACAAAGGGAACAAGCCTGAAATAGAATTTGTGCAAATCAAGCAGTCGATTACAGAGTTGCACTGCCTCAACTCGTACCGGCATGATAACGTTCTACCTTTGTACGGTTATAGTGTGGGGGGCTCTCATCCGTGTCTCATTTATCAGTATATGGCAGGAGGAGCATTAGATAATAGGTTGAGGGTGAAAGATAATGGAAAAGCGTTGACGTGGCCGGCTAGGTTGAATGTTGCTATTGGAACTGCTAGAGGTATGTTTTTATGAGACAAACTCCAGTTTGTTTTGATCAAATTCAAGTTGGATTAATGCTGCATCAACTTTCATCTCCACTTTCATTTCAACTACAAATATTATTACATATAATACTGTTAATTGAACAATAGGTCTCCAATTCCTGCACACAATAAAGGACACTCCTCTGATCCACGGCGACATCAAATGCGCCAATATCCTCTTGGACGCCAACGACAATCCTCGCATCGGAGACTTTGGGTTAGCTAGGGAGGGCTCTCAATGTGCCCCTAACTACCTCAAAGTGAGTCGAGTTTTCGGTACGAAACCCTATCTGCCAAAAGACTTCATAACATCCAAGGAACTATCCACCAAAGTAGACACGTATAGTTTTGGTGTGGTGCTGTTTGAGATTGGAACAGGTCTGGAGCCCTATTCCATCAGGACAAAGAATAAGTGAGTTCTTGTGGTTTAAAATTTCCTATATTCTTCATCTTCTTTACATTCTAATCACTTTTAACAGCTTCTAAAAGTCTCGAGTGTCTTTATCTGTGAAATCTGGATCTAATGTTGGATGACCACTGTTCTTATTTTTCAGTTTGACTCTTTCTCTTTATTATATTTCAATTTTCTTTTTCTTTTATATCATATTCCTATCTCACTTATGTTTGCGTAATAATCATATATCACTTTAATTTTGGTATCCTGAAAAGAGAAATTAAAGGATTCAAGATCTGAAGACCTTGGAGGCCACTGGGATGGTCTTGAAAAACGTGCAGAGTTCTATTTAAAACTGGAAAAAGCTTTCAATTGTTTCGCAGTTTGAAATATTAGAATAGGGTTGTCTTCTTTCAGGTTCCTCAGAGACCATGTTTTGAATTATGAAGGAGATCTACTAGCCTTGAAGGACCAAAGAGCAAAGGGTTATAACCAGTGCTATAAAGGGATCATGGAAATAGGAAAAATGTGTGTGAGGACTGAAGCCAAAGATAGGCCAGAAATGACGGAGGTACTCAAGCTTTTAGAGAAACTGCCTTTGAGCAAAGATTAATGTTCAAGAGAATGTTAAATGAGAAAATAGTTCCAAATTGAAACAGTATTTTTCAAATTGAAAAGTTTCAACAAGCTGGCTGTGTTGAATAAATATTTTTGTTCCATTTTGAAAGTGTTTCAAAATATATTTGTAGGTATTATGTTATTTTTATAAATTATATGTTTATATTCTGTTACTAGTTATTTTTGATTAAAATTTTTACTGGAAAGCTATTGAAGTTGGGCCGTGTCTTTCTTTTAAAAATACTGACTTACCTGAAACAATAGTTTCTTACAACTTGGAATTGCTTAGTGGTGTTTTTCGTCTGGTGGCACCAACAGTCGTAGCCAATCAATATAGTAATATAAAGAAGTAGATTTTTGATTCAAAGGCCTTGGCCCACAGAACTATAACTTACAGACTTTGCCACCATCACCGACATAATTGAGGTTATGTCGATGGCCACCCCATTAAGATTCCCCTCCATTCTAGTCGTATTAACTTATTTCTTGGTCAAAAAATATTATAGGTCGCCTTAGTATTAATATAAAAATGATAAACAACTTGAAAACTTCTCTCGCGTTGTAACTTATGCCGCTATTTCATTTACCTATTTTTGTGTTATTACAAGATTAGTTTGAATCTGGTGAAAATATGGTTTTCTCAAAATTTTAAACTATTTTGATCCTTACAATGTTTGGGATTATAACAGGCGTAACTAAACGACAAATTTAATGTGATGCCCAATTTCCCGAATCACTCAAAATATTTGTAGTGCCAATAGATTTTTGTTCATTTTCTGCAAAAACGTTTTTTGTTCATATATTCGTATCACCACTATAATAGTGGTAAATTAACAAATAAAAATTATTTCTAAGAAGTGATTACCGACAACGTAGAAATTATGTCCTGATCCCTATCCGACTGCTCTTTCATCATGCTTGTCTTAGATTTTAGCAACGAATATTCTGCATCCAACACTTTGCATCTGGCTCTCAAACCCTCGTACTTTTTTTTAAGATCTTCGTACTTTCCTTTCAGATCCGTGTTTTCCATGGACAGAATGCTAACTTTGCTCTCAAATTTGTTTATCGATAGGTTGGGCTCTGGCAGTGGTACCTTCACTATAATACAGAAATAGCTCAATTTTTGTAGAGTAATAAACACTATATTGGAGGGTTTCATTTGGAGAAAATGTATTTTCTTTATATTGGCTACACTGTTTATTTGTCATTACTGTCAGTTGTCATGTGGGCAGGTGATTTATACTGCCAATTTTTAATTTTTATTTGCTGTTTTCTTTCAGTATCTCCATATATATCAACATAACTGACACTTTTGACAAAAAAATGAATCGGTCAACTCAGTAAGAATCTATATGCCCCAAATGAAATCCTTATTCGATATAGTTTATTGATTCAAGGTTAACAACACTTCGTACTTGGTAGAGTGTAGAGTACCCGCTTTGATGACTCTTTACAAGTACCAACATCATTTTGAATTTGAATAACAATTAAAACATGCGCACCTTTTTCTTGGAGATTTTTCAATTTTTCCCTCAGGTCGTTGTTTTTTTGCGTCAAATCACAAATAACCTGAGATCTGCCCCTCCATCCATTATTAGAATTGTTCATCAACTGCAAGCTTTCGAAGCTTTCCCCAATCTCCTGTTGAAGCCATTTGTTAGCCAACTTTAGCTCATTTTTCAATTGGAGGTTATTATTCTTGCTCTCAGCAAGTTTGGCGTTGGCGCAACTCAATTTTTCTGTTAGTTTTTTCAATTCTTCTTCCAACTCATTGACTGGTTTCTGTTCTGCAACAAGTTTTTTAGAGTCCTCGTTGTTCTCCACACAGGCTTGTTTTAAATCGAAGAGGTGCTTTTCGAGCTTAGAATATTTAGTTTTCAAAACCTCCACTTCGGAGTTTTTCTCTCTGAGCTTTTTGCTTAGCTCCACAATTTTCGTACTAGCTACTTGGTTGGACGTAATAAATTCATTCTTGTTGCATAATTTCTCGTAATTTCCAAGTTTGGTGACTAGTTCAGAAATTTTAGCTTGGCTTTCTTCATAATCGGTCTCCAAATCTGATATCTTCTTTTGGAGCATTCCATTTTCATGAACTTGATACTGGAACATTAAAAAATATGCTTAGCTTATAATTTTATTGTATTCAAAGATCTTGGGTTGTGCCATTGCCGCAAAGTGGTGCTATAAAACTCAAGGATAACGAAAATAACGGAATAACTTTCTACAAAATTTTACGTTATTCTGTCAAAATAAGTCTCGAAAAGCATGTTGTGGAAGTATTTTCAGTGGAATAATGTGTCATCTGAAAGATAATACTCGAAACAATATACAGGGAGAGTCATATGATTATGTGTGAGAAAAAAGTGTTTGTTCTACACCTAAAATGTAAGATACAAATAGATTTGTTTGAGGTCTTTTTCTCTCTTGTTTATTTACGTAAGCACGTGACTATGTAGTAGTGCTTCGACAATGAAACTCTCGATTCTCGGATTTGTTCTTGGCATATCATATCATTATATTTACCTTAAAAAAGCCGCCATTGCTTGTGAGCTTCGTTCCAAATGATCGCAAGTCGATAACAGAGATACACTTGGCTATATATAATGAAACAGTCTAGACAAGGAAACAGTCATATTTTTGGTTGTCACTATTTTACAAACTAACGAATCTATATATGTTCTGGTACAGAATATTCGTTTTGTGTTCTGTGTTTTTTGGTTCATTCAGTTGCTTGACAAAGTTGCCATTCTTTTATAATAACAGGAATGGATATTTTTTCTGGATTCCTCAAAACAGCCATTTTTAAAAATGAAGAAAACAAAAAGTCCCATGAATCATGGTGAATAATTAAACAAATTTTAGTAATCATGAAAGGCAAACTCAAAGGAGAATAGATTGTATGAAGGGAACACAAATAGAATATATTCTGGCATCACTGTAGTGTTCAGTTGAAAACTGAAATGTTCAAATTTCAAATCTGTTTGAAAAAAAAGCAAATACTTCATGTTTTCAAGGACCAACTTTTTAGACGCCTTCATCAAAAAGTGATAGAAAAAATCGTTAACATATATAGCTAATTTTAAATTTCTTCACTTCCAGATCCAATTTCAACATAAATCCATCTTCATCCATATTCAATAACACAATGTATTATCAATTCATTAAAGTAGCAACGTTCTCTGGAAGGTGCAAGGAATACTACATGAATGAGAAACTGCATACTGAGAATGCAGTACAAACTATTGGAAAAATAAGTTACGAGGATGGCAAGATCTTCATAAAATCCCTTCATGATGAAAAAAAGATGCCTGTGAATGTTATTTGCAAAAAAATGCCCGAAGATGGAACTTACTTAAATTTGTTTGGAATGTTTAGTTTCTTCAGCGATAGCGATTTGACCAAGAGATATAATTTTGAGAACCCAGATGAAAACGAGGATTTTATACCCATATTGGATATTGAATTTTGGAATGATTTAGAAGGTTTGCCATCGGCCGAAATTTTGGAGGAAACTTTATTTGATCTCTTAGAAAATGAAGAAGGTTCTTGTAGCTAGTGAGTTGTACTGTTGAAGCTAGTGTGTTGTACTGTTGAATTATTATTAATACATTTATTTTTTATACACTATTATGGAAAATATATTACCTGTTGAAAAAAACCTTGATAAAGTATTTGACAATAACAAATTGATTGAAATCCAAAATTCATTCGAACTATTCAGATTATCGAATTATTCAGAATATTCTAATTCATAATAGGTTCACCAACTGGAAGTGCAACTGCTGTATTTCTGAAAAACATATGTTATAGCTTAGAGGAAATAACTCTTTGGATATCTTTCTAAACCTTAGCAAGGTTCTTGACCGGGTCGACCACAAGGTGCTACCTTATAAATTGGAAGTGTATGGGCTTGGGGAAATACCATGGGTGCGGTTAGAGTGCATCAGTAAGTGTCAACATGGATATCAGAGAGGGAAATCAATACATACAGCAATTTTCCAGTTCATCCAAAATATCTTGTTACAACTAGAGAACAATAATTTGGCGTTAGGATTATTTCTAGACCTGTCAAAAGCTTTTGATTGTTTGAACCATACAGCT
>WOGR01011216.1:0-10638 GCA_015342045.1 Leptinotarsa lineolata | reverse complement strand
AGGCCTCCTTCTGCCACTGGAAAAGTTGTAAATACACCCGTGAAAATATGAATAGAAAATAGTTTTTTTTCCAATATACATTTACAAAGTGAGGACTGTAGTATTCCCCTAGTGAAGTGAGGTCCGCCTATATTTTTCAACGATCCTAACAATATGAGGACATTTATACACGTACTAATTCACCAGACACGCAAAGTGAGGTCCATTAAACGTTGCCGAGTTTTACGCATGTGAAATAAAGTTATAAGGTGGATAGGAGTTATGTGTATTAGCGAAGATTCATAAAAGTTTGATTGGTGCAACGTATAGAGCTTCGTGAATATTTTGTGGAAAATTGGTTCAATAGACTGTTACGGGCAGCAAATGCTTGCAAATACTTTTATAGGAATAATTTCTTTATTGTTTCGATTGTAAGGTGATATGTCGATACAATCTATGTATTTTACTCATAACTTGGTGTCTAATACGCAGAGTGTTTCAGAATAAGAAGAATATCCATAATTGATTGATTCTACAAAAAAAAGGTGATATAAACCTTTGTCCTTAACCTCCCGAGAGTATTGAAATCGAAGAATTTTTTTTTCATCATAATTTCAATAACTTTTTAGTTATGATGAAAATTCAGCACAAGTCCTCCGAGTATCTAAAGACATTTTTTTGATATCGATAATTCGGTTTCTTATACACGATCAATTTGTTAGTGAATACTTGTATGTATTTAAATTAATTTTTTTAAATGGAGAAAATCTCTCAATATTTTTGGTTTGTTTTTTAGTTTTCTTGATTCAATGGTGAGTTGATGTACATATTTCATCAAATGAATGAAAATTTTTAGGTGAAAATGAATGAAAATCAAGAAATCAAATTTGTCCTAAAATAAATGGGGATAAAATTTCTCACGTCCAAAAGTATCATTGAGTATTCTTACGAGAAAGTACATTACATTTATTCATATTTTCAAAGTCAACGTTACGTTTATTTCCCCCTTCTTTGGAGCCACAATAAATATAATATTGTAAATATATAAACATCACTGAAGTTGAAATAAGTATAATATAATGCTTATCAGTAAACTCACTCTAACTGTAATGGAGAGTAATGATATCAACTGAAAGAATTTCAGATTTTTGATGAAATTTTTGAAAGATTGTTCTGTCAGTAGAATGTGTGATGCAGTGCCTTCATTTCAAAACTTCCCACACCTAGTACTTCGTTAAGCAGGGAGAATTTGCCGTGGGCAAAGAACACATCAATTTAGATATCAAGGGGGAAGTTTGAAACCAGTGCCAGTGGTATTTTAGGTTTAACCCCCCACCCCTAGCTACCCCCACTTGATAATTTTGAATGGCACATCTTGTGAGAAATCATTTTAAAGATATTCAAAATCCTCACCCAACCTCGTTCAGGAAACTGAAATTGGTTGATCCGTTCTCGTAAAATAGGGCAAAAAGAAAATGAACCATAACAAAATGCAGAAATTTATAGAACCGCTACCACTGACTCGATAACGGTATGTTCATGTCTCTTTTTCACACAGGTTTTTTTGTTTTAGCTGAAAGTGAGTTAAGAGCACATAGTTGCTTCTTGGCGTCAGTTACAATTAAATATTGAAAACATTCATCAGAATTAGTTATTCCTGACTTTAAAATGTTTTTCAAGTGGTGTCAGTTGCACTGACAGTAATACAAATCGTAATGGTGTACACTCTACAAGAAAGAAGTGAAATTATTTTAATTTATGGTGCTGAAGATGGGTGTGCTCGTCGGACTGCCCGGGTTTTTAATGGAAGACATGTAGGCCAAAATGTGAGTCACCGATATGTTCTAGATCTTGTTAAAAAATTTGAAGAGACCGGTTCTGTGTGCAACAAAGCAGTAAAGCAGCCAAGAGTTCTTAGTTCTTACGGAAGCCGCACAGATTGAGATTTTAGGCCAATTCGCCGCCGTTGGGCCTACTACTTCAATTTCGAAAGTCGCTAAGTTAGTGAATATTTCAGTTGGTTCTATACACAAAGTTTCGAAACTAAACAAGTTCTTTCCTTCCAAAATGAGTATTCTTCAGCAACTCAGTGAGGATGACTATGATAGAAGAATTGAATTTTGTGAGATAATGACTGCGATAATTCAAAATGACCCGAATTTAATGAAAAATAATTGCTTCCCAAAGGCGTTGTGAATGAGCATAACTGTAGATACTGAGATAATGAAAATCCACAGTTCAGTTAGTTTTAGCTAAGAGTTATTACCCGAAACTTTATATTCGCGATTCATAGAGTGTCGATAAACCAACAATATACATTCTATTTCCGAACATGTTATGATGGCTTATTTCGGAAAGATATCTAAAACATTTGAATCTTCGACAATGTTGTTGATATACTCAGTGTTGAGGACTACATTGTTAGTAAAGGAGAATGTTGATATTTCAAGCTTTTACAAACTACGTTTCTTTTTTGAGAGAAAATCGGAAGGATATACTGCAGAAAAATCAAAAATCCTTACAAATGAAGAAATCCATCAATTTTTACAAGAAGCTCCTGATGATGTATTTATCAACAAAGGTAAAATTGTTGATAATAATATTTTCCATCTGTTATTTTTGTAGACTGCCCTAGTATTAGGAATAACAGGAGCTTACAGAAGAAAATAGCTAAAAAATTTAAAAATGTGTGATATTAAGGACATGGGCTTGGATGTTTCAGTATCTCATGAGTAAATTTTTACAAATTATCAGAAGGGACAACGTACAGTGCAATGTGTTGAAATAAACAATTTCAGTAACATGGCACAACAAATTACTGAATATTTGAAGTTACCAGATACTAAAATTTATACAAGTCATTGTTTTCGACGATCGTCTCTGAGGTCTCTGTGGTAGATAGGGATGGTGTTAACAAATTTATGATGATTTATATATTCAAAGACTCAGATTTCACTAATTAATAAGTACTAACATCATCTAAAGTCTAATTTTCGTATGCCATAATGAAAAGCTATGTTTTTATTATGTTTATAATCCTGTGAATGATATCTTATCCAATTCCATAACGAATGTTTAGAGTACAAACTGAATAATTTTTTGTATAGTTCAATGTTCATATAAAATTGAAATTGTTTGTAATTGTTTCGAAATATTTTTTTGTGTAATTCAATATTGATACTAAAGAAGTTGATTCGAGATGTTTTATTTTCCTGTTCGTATCTAAAAGTTACTTCTTTGCATGATCTACACACATTCGTAAATAATTCATTTTGACATCAACTGCTTTCTTCATTCCTTTGGAAGATTCCCGAATATTTTGTATAGAGATTGAAAAGTAGAATGCCAAATCCTTTCTTTCCCAAAAATTATTCTCTGCTAAAAAACCCCTTTCAATTCAGAACCTTTGTTTTCCATCTGTCAAACTGTCAACAACAATGGAAACTAACTGAAAAAATCGAAAAATTAGGTAGGTACCTAATTAAACATCAATCAATGTGAACATCAATCCCTCCTCCAAGACTCCGGTGCTTTAAAAATTGAATGGAGAAGATATTTTTGATCACATCAACTACAAACACTATAAACTATAAACGCGCCTGAGAAGGCTTTCGTATATAAAGTGAAACACGTGTTATTGTTTTTTAAACTTTCGAAAATCTCACTGTGGAGTGTTCTCATGAATTTTCCATCAAGAATTGGACAATTATTTCACATATCTATGATATGATTATGGATCACCCAAAGTACACTGATTTTTTACAATCCCGTAGGTTATTATATAAAAACATATAGGCTTTGATGGTGTGGTCGATACGCTTTTGTTATTTTCAGATGACGCCAACTGGATCGCCCATCAAAAAGAATCATTATAGTCCTGAACGTAATTAAGATGATTTACTGGCTTTTTTCAAACAATTTTTCATGCTTTCTAGATGCTTTGTGACATTTCTAAGACAATTTTCGATGTTTCCTGGACGCTTTTTGACGTATTCTAGATGCTGTTGGACGCTTCCGAAGTTTTCCAAAGTTTTTCACGATACTTTTCTGGCATTTCCTGAAATCTATCAAAAAACTCATGTATTCTAATTTTTATCGGCCTCAATCGCTACATAGTATAAAACAAAGTCGCTAACCGCTGTATGTCCTTATGTTTACTTGGATCTTCGAAACTACGCAACGGATTTTGATACGGATTTTTTTACGAGATTGAATGATTCAAGAGAAAGGTTTACATGTATATAACATACATAATATTG
Source organism: Leptinotarsa lineolata (assembly GCA_015342045.1). NCBI lineage: Eukaryota > Metazoa > Arthropoda > Insecta > Coleoptera > Chrysomelidae > Leptinotarsa > Leptinotarsa lineolata. The sequence goes on along the minus strand of WOGR01011216.1, from coordinate 6,400 downwards.
CAAAAAAAATTGGTAAATTTAGAGGTTTCTAATGTAATGTCGTTAATAAACACATGTTTGCGCTCGCATTGCAAACGCTGGCTGAACCCTACCAGATATATGAAAAATTTACTACAGTATTGTATATCTTGGAAAGGTCTACAAAAAATGGGCCATGGAATAGTCCATTTTAACCATTTTTTATCCCCAAGAAATAATGGTTTATTTACGAAGCGATCTCAAGCAATACAGTATTGATATTCATCCAATAAAGTACCTTGAATACATTAAGCATTCAATATAGATCAATATGGCCCTTTACAGCATGTATTTATTATGAAAATTTCTAAAGGTATTGGAGATTCGAAATGCAGAAACTAGGCGGTTGCGGCAGCACCGACCGGGGGGAGCGGCAGCGCGAGCAAGCTGGCTAAACATGAATCAACCGATGAGGAAGAGGCTATCAAAATCATCGACAAGACTAAACTTACGCCTCGTTCATTACATAAAATACATAGGGAAGCAAAAATAATGAATTTGTTAGACCATCCAAACATAGTGAAACTATTTCATGTAATAGGAGGAGACATGTGCGATCATCTGTCACGCCAAGGTAACATGGAAGATAATGATACAAGGGCGAAATTTAGGCAAATCGTCTGGGCTGTACAATACTGTCATCAGATGGGGATCATTCATAGAGATTTTAGGACCAAAAACATACTGCTGGATGAAGAACTGAATATTAAAATTGCAGATTTAGGAGTGTCAAAAGAATTCACCCCAGGAAACAAATTGGAGACATTTTGTGGAACTCTGCATTATGCAGCACCTGAGATGTTTCTGCGGAAGGAATGTGATGGACCTGGGGTAGATGTATGGTCGTTAGGTGTCATATTATACGTCCTGGTGTCAAAAAGTTTACCACTTGGTAGCTCGACATTTTCAAATCTTAGGGAGCTAGTTGTTCATGGGGTTTACCGGATCCCTGCTTGTATGACATCAGAATGTGTAAGTCTCGTGGAAAAGATTCTTGTGCAGGATCCCACCAAGAGGTCAAGCATAGATGACATCACGAGAGATGAATGGATGAACCAACATCAAGTACCTGTAATTCGAAGTAGTAATATCCAGCAGGGATTCGAACGGAAAAATATCAGTATGGCTTCTATTGAAGAAAATAGTTTCAGACTCGATGCTGAACTTGATAGTGCTCGACAAAAATCAGCTGGATGGGTGGAAAGGTGATATTTCTAACAGTTGGAAATTACCAATCAATTTATCAGAGTTATTTTTTAGATAATTCAGGCACACTTGACAAATGAATGAATAGATCATTGTTCGATTGATGACATATTTATTTTGTAAAAATTCATATAACATATAGGAGAATCAACTTTCATCTCAGTAGTATAATTGAACATTCATTGAATCAGGTGAATGACGTTGAATGACCCTTCTCTCCTGTATATACAGGAGCAGGTACTTGTTCTAAATCGTTTCTGCCTCAACTATTTAATGACAATGATAATTTTTTCACTTCATTTTCATAAAGTCTCTGTAATGATTTCGCATATAGATTATAGAATGACTAAAGCAACGGATGCCGTTCGAGAAAAATTCAGTTATATCAGGAGTAGCCGCCTAAGTGGACAATCAATACTTGAAAGAATCGGTGGGCAGATTGTAACACCTTTGAAAGCGATATCGGTCAATACCGCTGGATCATCTCAAATGAATCAGGTAATTCAGCAAACAAAGGGAACTGCACCATTTCTCGCCAGAACTATGATTAAAAACGATGATGATATGTACTGGTGGTGATAATAATCCATGATAAAAGATTCTTTAATTGAGTTGGTTCGATATAATAGTTATACTAGCAATGAGAGAAAATATTATTCATGTTAATTATTCTTCATCAATATAGGGCCTTCTGCAGAGAAAATTCCAGTTACAACTATCCAATCAATTTATATAACTACTTTCACCTCTTCCCGATAGGAATGCTTTTCACGCGAATGATTTTTTATTCAAATGGGTTGTCTATCTCAGAAGACTAAATTTCCATAGCAAGTATCTCATCAAACCCCCGTTTATTCAGTCGAACGATTCAGCTATTGAAATCCTCATATCCGAAATGACGTGCTAGTTCCATTTATCATACTTATCAATGGATATTATGAGTCTGAGACTGAGACTGGAATCCTTATCAGGGAGAGTAACGCGATGGACCGAATAATGACCGCCCACAAACGGCTAACCTGCCGATACCCGCACCTTGGCTCTTTGTAGGGTTCGAAGGATCCAGATTCGGATTCGATCATTCACAAGGTAATTTTTCTCAAATATTCGAGCATACAAATTACAAACTAATTGTTTTCAGATAATTTTCTAATTCGGCACAAATAGTGAGAAATGATTCACGAATGTTATCGTTGGTTACTCGACATCTAGTAATGCGGGAAACAAGTACTCAAAATAGTTATATCGAGTATGTCTTCCAAACGGTAATAAAATCTGAATAAACATTTCACCCATTCAAACAGATTCTGGGGCGGAAATTGCTTATCAGTATTTGCGGCAACGTTATCGCTGATAACGAGAGTCGGGCTGGCTTGGAATAATGAGAGAACAATAATAAATTGGTAAACAGGATGTTGTTTCAAAACACGTGGAATACAGGACGTGTGCAGCTTAAAAAACCGTGAGGAAGGAAACATGATTGCAAAGGAGGTACACAAAGTGCGTACAGCGTTAAAGAAATAAACATGGCGACGGGCATTGGATGGGGTACACAACGTGTGCAGCGTTAAAGAGAAAAACATGGCTACCATCGCGATATACAAGGTGTATGCAGTAATGAAGGAGATACAGTTAAGAGATAACAGCGCGAGTGAATTATGAAGAGATAGTATAATTATAATGATGGATGAAAAGCAGCAGATTCTGGGGCGGAAGTTGCTTATCAGTATTTACGGCAACGTTATCGCTGATAACGAGAGTCGGGCTCGCTTAGAATGATGAGAGAACAATAATAAATAGGTAAACAGGATGTTGTTTCAAAACACATGGAATACAGGATGTGTGCAGCTTTGAAAAAAACCGTGAAGAAGAAAACATGGTTGCTAAGGAGGCTCAAGTGAATTATGAAGAGATAGTATAATTATAATGATGGATGAAAAATAGGATTAGAGAAAAGAAGCATGGCGCTGGGACTTTGAGTGGAGTACACAGAGTGTGCAGCGTTGAAAAAAAAACATGGTTTCCATCAAGGTATACAGGGCGTGACAAAATCATTTGAGAGAAAAACATGACGTTAATGTGTACAAGGTGTTTCAAAAACATATCATTCAAGAGAAACTTGTTGGTTCACCGAGACTCTAGCGTTTCAACAGGCGATTTCAATGGGGAACCCTTTTTAAATACAGATAGGAAATGCATGAATCGAAGTATTCAGCAATGACATTTCAAAATGCGTTGTTTCACATGCGTTCATTCGTTTTTCGTCTCTGACATGTCATTTGTCAAATGATAGGCGGAAAATTCGGATGGAGGAGAACGAAAACACGCTGCGATGGGGCACGATGAGATTCAGTTTTCGATTGACGTAGCAGCAGTGAAGGTTGTGAGTTCTTGTTAAGTTTGTGTGTGCACATAATCAGATGTAATTACGATATTTCTCTTCAAAATCAATGTGTAATCGTGTATTTCATTGCCGAAAATCAGTGGAGTGAATTTAATTGGAAAGTTTTCCAAATTTTCATTTCGAAACCAAATATTCAGTTTCTTAATATATTTCTACGTACTTCGAATGTAATTATGAGTGTTTCATCTCAAATGATTTTCCAAAGTGGTTTTTCAAAATTTTTGTTCAAGTTTTGTGTTTGAGTGTTTGTGTGAACGAAAAATTCCATTTCAATTCCGAAACCAAATATTTTGTTTCTTCTATGTACTTCAAATATAATTTTGAGTGTTATTTTTTGTGAATGATTTTACAAAGAAGTTTTTAAAAATTTTTGTTCAAGTTTTGTGTTGAATTGTTTTCATTTTCATTCCGAAACCAAATATTCCGTTTTGTCTACATTCTTCTACGTGTTATTTTTTTTTTTTTTCAAATAATTTTCAAATAAATTTTCAAATTTTTTTTTCAAAATTTCCTACTCTGATAATTGTGCAAACAAAACATTTCATTTTCCAATTCGAAATGCGAAATATGTCGTTTTCCAAGATGTTTCTACATAAATTTTGAGTGTTATTTTATTTGAATGATTTTCAAAGAAGTTTTCAAAATTTTTGTTCGAAATTGCGTACTTTAGTGATTGTGCAAACGGAAAATTTTATTTTTTGTTTGATGTACATGAATTTTAGTAGAGTTGACGTTATCTGTCTTGTAGAGGAGAAACCTATTTTGAAATTGCAACATCTTATCATCAGGGATTATTTTGTTTTCGGATTTATATGTTCAGGGCAGTATGGCAGTATCCACAATCGTATTCATGAGTCATTCGAATACTTTCACTTATCCTATCTTTCCTCTCTTCGCCTCACCGGTTCAGCGGGAGATGACATTTTGGCGGGAGTTATAAGTATCTGAACAATTCATAGAACTACCATCACCTCTTTCCGATAGAAATGGTTTTCACGCCAATGATTTTTCATTCAAATGGATTGTCCTTCTCAAGAGACGAAATTCCCATCGCAGTTATTTTATCAAACTCCCGTTCATTCTCTTGAATGAATTTGCTATAAAAATATTGATATCCAAAATTACGTGCTAGTTCCATTTATGATACTTATCGTGAAGCCAATTATACAATTAATGGACATTATAAAATACCACTGAGTCTGAGATTTGAATCTCATTCTATTATTCACAGGGTGATTTTTTCAGATATTCAAGTATGAAAATTACAAACTTTTTCTTTCAAATTTTTCTCTGATTCGGCACAAATAGTGAGAAGTGATTCACGAATTGTATTGTTAGTTACTCGACGTCTAGTGGTGCCGAAAACAAGTATTCAGAATAGTTCCATCGAAAATGTCCTTCATACGGTAATAATAATCGAAAGAACATTCCACCCATACATATTCGCATTCAATTTTTATATACAGTGTCACACATAAAGTCCGCATCAAATTGGATTTTTTTTGTTCATCTCTTCAAGCAACTTTTGATATCTTCATCAGGTTGTGCTTCAAAGATGATGCCAAATGACATGCATATGACCGATCGAGTGATTTTTCTTCCCTGTCAAATTCGACATTTTCTCCAAAAAATGTTCAGAAAAGCAGTTATTGCTCGAAATCTTGAAAATCGATAAAGAGAAAAGATAATTGTTTTTTCATTTTCTACTCATATATCAATTTTTAGCTCTCTAGTACGAATTTAGTTTTTCACAGTTTTTCGAAAATTCGACATTTGCCGATTTCACAAATTGAGCCAAACCCCAACAAAGTTAGTGCTTCATGCCTAACTCATCTTTTCAGCGCATTCTCATTACCAATTGCAGTTCTAAATACAACTTAATTTGCAAAAATTTAAAAAACCAGAAAAAATTATGCCAAAAATAATGCAAAGTTGATACAGTTTTCAAAAACAGATAAATATTCACATTTTAAAACATTCACATAATTAAAAAACAATATCAATGAAAATTCAATAATTTATTCTTTACTGCACTTTTCAAACAGTTAAACTTTAATTTACTAATTACGAAAAATTACGACGAAATGAAACTAAGGGTACTGTGGAAACGATTGAACTGAACTGAATGAGCAAAATATTTTATTGTCATATGACATTTGTTGAATAACTCAAAATAGTGTTTATCAGTTTTAGATTTAAAATAGTGTATTCGTTGTCTAGTGTGTTGTTGAAAATGCTGAATCTTCGAGAGAAAATTGAAATCGTTTTAATATGCGGCGAGAATACCGGTCACCGACAAGTAGCTGATATTTTCAATGCCAGACATCCTGCAAGAAATATTCATCAGTCAACAGTTAGTAGGATAATAGCTAAGTTTAAATCTACTGGCTCGGTTGAGAGTAATTTTAGAAAAGCACATCAGCCTTCTAGACATACTGAAGAAGTGGAATTTGAAATATGTTTGGATGTCGTAGAACATAAAAAAACAAGTATTCAAGATATTGCAGATAGAACAGATGTTAACCGAGAGAGTGTACGACGTATTTTACACAAAAATAAATTTAAGCCTTATAAACCGAAATTTATCAATACATTAAAAGAAAGGGACTTCGATATGCGCTTGTATTTTTCTTTTTGGTTTCAAGGGGAAAAAGAAGAAAATTATCATTTTCCTTATCAAATTTTATGGACAGATGAAGCGACCTTCTCTTCAAATGGCGTTGTGACCTCGCAAAACTGCAGGTGGTGGGCAAAAGAAAACCCACATTTCGT
>WOGR01011215.1:0-10639 GCA_015342045.1 Leptinotarsa lineolata | reverse complement strand
TATAGGTTATTCATTGACTGAATCTATAATGTCATAGATGACTATTTTGAACAAGAAAACAAGAAGTTACAATATTTTTCGATTAACCCAAAACTTCAGGTTTCCAAATTCAAAAGTGACGAAATTCAATACAATCTTTGATCCCCTATTTTTTCCCTTGAGTTCCTTTCTTGATGTTTATTTACGCTATACAAAAAATAAATCTGCATATTTCAAGATTCTAGGGTCAGTATCTTCGGTTATTCGTTAATATAAGAGTGATAGTCAATCAATAGGTACCCACTTATACAAAACTAGCTGTTTCCTGCTCTTTCACCCGCGTTATCGTGGCAACCTACCCTATGTGTTATTCCAGATCATGATCTATCTATATACCAATTTACTTTTGAATCCGTTGAGATGTTTAAGTGTGAAAAAGTGAAAGACGTAAATACATACTTTACATTACAATCATCAATCCTCACAAACTTCACGCATTTATAATATCAGTACTTAATGTGACGAACGAAATTCTTCGAGGGCGAATCCGCGGGCAACAACTACTATACTATATATCTCAATGCATTGAAATACTTACCGTACTGAAACGCCACTGTCTTCTGGCCCTCAATTCACGAGTGTAAATATTCCAGTCATGAAAGGATAGACAAGCCTGTATACAGGGTGTTCTGTAAGTACGTGGCAAACTTGAAGGGGTGATTCTTTCATAACTCCAGAATAGTGTTTTCTTGAATATCTCAATATTCCTTTAGCTGATTTTATTGAAATTTGACAGTGGTATTTGAGGTAATGGGAGGCTAATTTATCTCTATGTAGATCAAAATCATCAGGCACCAGAAGGCACCTCAACCAATATATTTGACCAAAAAAGGTGCGCCACAAATTTTTTGCAATTTTTGTGTTTTTTCGCATTGAGCAATTGCAACTATAACTTTCCATTCAAGGTATTTTTTTCGAATCTTGCTTTGTCCTTCAGAAAAAAATCACTTCATTCCATGTTGTTACAAAAAAAACTGTCAACTGGGCATGTCAATAGTCTATTTCAGTCTTTGAAATTGTTATCGAAAGTAATGCAAGCATTGAAAAAATAGTGATTATACAAAATTTTGTCATTGTTGTCCATGGACATTGGACATGCAAAAAAGTGATTTTTTTCCGACAAAAATGCTCAAATTGGAAAAGTTTTAGTTTTAGTTGCTGAATGTGAGAAAATAAAAAATTGCGAAAAATTAGTGGCGCACATTATTTTAAGCTGATTTATTGCTTGAAGTGCCTTTCGGAAAGCCATGACATGATTTCAGGAAAAAACTATTTCTTACAGATGTTGTTTCCCTGAATTTCGAAAAAGAAACATTACCGTAAAAATGAAAATATAATGCTCAATCATTTGTGAAAAAAATGGAAACTTTTCATGGTAATTAGTCAATATCATTTCATTTCAATTCACAAAGTCGATGGAATTTCTTGAAATTTCAAACCTTCTTTACCAGACAAAGCTCAATGGTCTACTTTGTCAATTGCTCACGCTGTTTCTGAAAATTGTGTCTCATCATATAAAAATTATGAATTTATTGCAGTTTGATTGTTAGCCTATAACAAAAATTTCACTCTTTCCCGTGAACCATTTGAAATTTTAAACTAATTTATCGGGAAACATTTTCAATTTACGTTTTTTCCGAATGATTCCTATCTTCGAGAATGATAATCCAGAATAAGGTATTGTTTCACTATTCAAAATTTCGAGGTATGCTCTTAAAAATCTGACTTTAGTTTGTTGTCATCGACCAATGGCTTTTTTTTGAAATGTTGCGGTATCAGAAAGTCAAATTCACCTAAATTTCCAAGTATTGCGTTGACAGATATTCTTGTTTGCTGGCGGTTTATCGAGATAAAATTCAGCAAAAATTATACTCGTTAGAGCTGGAAGGTGGTTGTTTTTGTGGATGATAACCATTCAACAATTCAATCAATAGCACAAGAGCCTTCGACAGCCAGACCTTCGTTATTTTATAAAAGCTGTAAATTTTTTAATGCATGTTTCCTATACAGGTAAGAACGACCAGAGACTATAGAGTTTGGTATGTGGTTACTTCGGCAGGTAACAGGTAGTAAAAGTGTATAAAATAGTACCTAAAATTCGTTAAAGCATAATACTCAGTTTTTTATATTTCATTCGGGACAACTTTAGAAATCACGTCATCCATTGCCGGACACTTATGCTACCCCTGACAGACACCCCTAAACTTTGATAAATTTTAATTATACTTTCGTTATAGTACAAAAGCTGAATTTTATATATGTTACTTGGTGACCTATGAAAAAATTGTACACCAATAGCCGAACAGTTTTGATGATTTTTACATCTTGACAGACACATTGAAATTCTGCTGCAGGTGCGAGCTCGAATGCTTAGTCGATTACGATCTGTTGAGATATCCGATAAAAAATTATTCTATTACGTTCATAGCCATCTTATATAAAGTGCAAAATGTTATTTAAATGTCATAAAATACAAAAAAGTAGGATTACATGCTGAAAAAGGTTTAATCAGCTTTATAAATTCCATCATTGTCGATATTTTCATTTTCTTCGTCACTACTCCTCCAGTCGATGGCATCATATCAGTCATACCAGTCGATGAGCCATTGTATGGCTCAATGTCACCTTTTTCGTTAGTTTCTGAGAAATAATGGGCAACTTCTTACAATTATTAATGACTATAAAATTATGTATATTAATTTGTCATAATAATTACATAACTGATTAAGTTCCGAGCGAATCACTAACATAACATAGTAGTTAATCCCCTTCAAACTAATTGACATTTGTGATCTTTCAATACCCAGTCGTTATTGTTTGATTAATATGTGGTTGGATTACGTCTTGAGAATAAGAACGCACTTGACGAACATAATTCAGGCTTTCTTCCATTTTTCATCACAACCACCTAGGAGAGTGAAGTAAATGTCCAGTAATTGTGATGCTATCGAAACTTCTCCTGACATTAAATGCTCTGTTATTAAATTTTTCATTGGTAACTCATTTTTTTCCATTTGCAGTATTAATTTTTATCAATTGATGCTGTTTATACAAAGTATTTTCAGTTTGTAAGTTTTCAAATATTGTATCGTCTATTATTTTTTAATTACGGATAGTAAATAATATAATGTCTTTTGAAAATGTTTTCAAAATTTTTTATTCTAGATAATGTGCAGTAAAAACAGAATTCACTCTAATTAAAATTTATTCAAAAATTTTATTCAATACATCGGTGTACACTTCATGGTAATATACTAAAAAATAACAGTGCCCTTTCTTAATTACGTCTTCCTTGATGATGCCACTTATTTCATTGAAAGCTAATTGGTGATATTCCCGATGAAAATGCCAATCACTTTCACTGGATTGTTTCTTAGAAGAGGATATTTTATTATTGAAACTAACTCTACATTCTGTATGATAAGATATTTTCGGAACAGAAATGTTTTTTAAATTATTAAATGATTCTGCTTACTCTTCTTGATCTTTGATGTGAGTATACTAGATTTGAATTGGTTGGTATCAGCTTTATGAAGTGGAAGCATTTTTGAAAGCATTTTTTGAATTTCTTGTTAAAAAAAATTTTAGAGTTGATATTATTATCTTTATTTTTCGGTTATAATATTTGCATTCTGAGTTGAATCATTATCTTTACTAATATCTGGTTCACAAATTTCAATAGTTTTTTGAGACGTTGAATTTTGAAGTCCTATTGATTCAGAAATTAAACTTGATTGTAATGGTATTGAAGATTCTATAGAAGAACACTGTAAATGGCATGATGAAAAATGAGAAATACAGTAACTTTAGTTACGAATAAAAGTGGTGAAAATTTTCATTTCTCATTTTTCATGATGATTTGTCACCACCTAGTAACGGCTACATCCATTAATTTGTAAATGAGATGGTTCTGTGGTAAATGAGATGGTTTTGTGGTCAACTTGTGTGTCAATGACGAGGTTGTTGAGCTATTGTCTGTAGGTACAGTGGCTGATCTTTGTTTTTCACTGTTTTTTGTCGAAATTTTGTAAGTCCTGTATATGCTTTATAACATCCTCGTGATACCCATATTATGTATACTCATCAGAAAAAATAATGTCTTCATATTTAGGCTTATGTTTTTTTGGTTTTCAGAACAGTTTAACAATTTTTCAACGTTTCCCCCGAGAACAATGTTATTTTACCATCACTTCTATTACAAATGACAGATGATACGCATCCGCAGTAAAAGATCGTAGTCGACCAAGCGCTCTATCACACTCGCACCCACTTGAACATTTGTTAGCTCGCGCTCGCTCCTACAGCGGACTTTCAATGTGTCTGACAAGATGTTAAACCATCAAAACTGTCCGACTATTGGAGTAACATTTTTTTATAGGTTCCCAAGTAACATATATGAAATTTAACTTTTATACTATAACGAAAATATAATTATAGTTTATCAAAGTTTAGGGGTGTCTGGCAGGGGATAGCAACTCTCAAAGTGTCCGGCAATAGATGACGAGATTTCTAAAGTTATGCCGAAAAAGCCTCCGGAGACACCCTCATTTTGCTCTATGATAGGGATGACATTGGCAGATCAAGATCTTCAGATGATGTGGTGCTGCAGGTTTTTATGAGTTTTCCTGCAGCTGGAAAAGCAAATGCGCCACTAGAATCAATCAAGTCGCCCCGAAGCGCCAATTGATTTTTTTGTTGTTTTAAAATTTGCATTACTTTTTGAATTTTGTATCACTACTCCTTTCAATAAATTAATTCTCTTTTCCAAATGCCATCAGAGTCTCTTGAAGAATGATTTCAAACCGTTACAAAATTGGCACTTCTATTTGAAAAATTGATCCAGAACTGCTTTCAAATGACGATAAGAAAAATATAAAATTGAACACATTATATGAACAGTAAGAAATAGTGCTCTTTTTCTTCGAATGAGGTAACTGAAACATTATTGAATAATATGCAGGGTGTTATTTTCGAATTTGTTTTCAACTTCCAGTATAATCGAAACTCAAGGTGAGTTAAAAACCATTGGCTGTATTTACTATTGTTCTAAAATTTTTAAATACCAAATCGCTATACTTTTCAAATATGTACAACTAGCCATCGGCCAAAATTACTCTGTATTGGGATATATTCGTCTATACAACAGTGCTGCACACTGTATCTTCAGATCGTTGTTTTTCACAAAATTTACGTTTATGTCTTACCTTGAAAGCTTCCCTGAATTTATTTGACATTATATGATACAACACAGGATTAACAGTAGTGGAAAGATAGTAAAATACCCCGCTGATGTAGGTTAGGATTTGGAAGGCTTTTATCATGTGAGCCGAAGTGTGTTTGCCATAAATTGCGAGAAGGCGCTGTGCATGAAACGGTGCCCAACAGATGAAGAATGCGACGACAACCGCAACTGAAATAAAAACGTGTAGTAAACGATTTGAATATTGTCTCAAAATATTTGTGATTCAAACAAATCGAACAATGATATCCAAAAATCATCTTTATAGGGTATTCACAAACAATAAATTCCTTTGAAATTTCTTCCTTCAGATTGAAATAAACGATTTCACATTATATACCAATATATAATGGAGCAAGGGTTGAAAGCAATAAGATATGAGATTATATCAATTTTATTTTGGAATCTATATAATATAAGATTATTTATAACAGTTTTATTTTTCAAGTTATCTTGATTGAAGGTTCTTGATTTATCAATGTCATTTGAATGGATATTCAGATGGATTAAGCCAACTGATAAATAATCAACTATTCATTGTCCTGTTCTCAGATTTACTATCAACTAATTGAGGGAGGTGACTAACTGTTGTATATAAAAAGTGTAGCTCAGTTTGCACTTTGCCTGTTGAAAACTATTATTTTTTGTTTCGTTGTGGATGATTGTTATAGTACTGTCGATATGTATATTGAAGTATCAATATCTAAAAAATTAGTTTCAAGACAGGTGGTATGTCACAGTCTGAAATTGTGAAAGCATACTCGATTACTTTTGCATGTTTGTTGAATATCATGTTTATTCGTTAACGAAGTGAATACAGTCTATATTAGTAACGGAAGTTTACTTACAACAACAATATTCAAACTTTTACAGTTTTCGAATCATTTCAATTGATAAGTAAAGAGTAAATAATCGCTACCTCCCAAAGTATTCATAAATTATTTCATTTATGGAAAAATGAGTACAGAAAAATGAGAATTTTTGTCAGTTGGTGAGTCAAGGTTAATGAGGCTGATATTGAGATCTGATTTTCCATCGATATTATTCTCGAATGTACATATCAACATATTAGAGCCAATCCAGTGATTGCGTTTCACTACTCTCTCATCCTTATCAAAAGTGACTAATCGTGATTCATATTTAGGCGGTCATTTTCTACCAAATAACATCAAATATCGTGATTAAAGTTGTCGTTCAGTGACACTTGTTTGTTATTCATGGAAATATAAAAACGATACTGTTTTTGCACAAAAGCCTCACAGTGACTGTAGAAAAATCAAGTTTTCAAAAAAGTAGCAAAACTTAAAGCGAAAAGATTTTGTAGGATTCCTAGACGTTTTCCAATTTCGACACGAATTTCGTATAATTCCCATTATGCTTTTATTGACCGTTGCTTCATCAATTGCTTTTCAGGCGATAATGCAAAGCAGCAGATAGTTTGTTGGTTCGGACAAATAACTCGAATGCTGCTCGCGAGCTGTGGCAGGAAATAATAAAATACTCGTGTAAAAGAAGTTGCTCCAAACAAAGGGTACTGTTCGGGGCTATTCAGAAAGGCCATAGATATACAAAAAAAATAGGAATGATTTTAATCGTGAGGAAGAGAGCTCAAAAATCTACAAGACATGGATACAGGTACTCCATGCCACAAAGATTCTCCCGAAAGTTGAAGGACAGTAGGACCAATCAGGTACAAGAGTAGTCGGCCGTCTGACACCTAGTCCTATTATAAATACAAACGCATCAAGACCATTTTAATTTTGCGGTTCGCATTTCGACCATGGCCGCATCGACTTTGATAATGTCGCAGTAGCAAACGAAACGTCCGGTAAAAAACCTGCAAACCACGGCTAATAGACCCGGAAACATCGGATAATTTGTTAGATACTGGCCGTGAAATCCCACACACCATGATCAATTACGATATTGTTTTTCGTGTTTCAAGTTTATGATAATCTTCATATTCTCTTAGAGACTTCATAAAAAATCGTAAAATAAGAATCATAAACGAATTTCACTTTCTGAATAATCGAGTAATCACAAATAATCAGCAGGCCGACCCGCAGCGGAGCATATAAGTTTACATATTTTCTGTCATAGTGTCGCATCATATTGAAATTAATAATAACTATTATTTGTGGATCACTTATGAATCCCTATAAAATTGTCAGAATATCACAGTATTTGTCAACTTGTCGAAACTATTCATTCAACAACTCTTTTTTCCACAAAATATAATTCAAAACATGAAAAAACATAAAGTGAAGTTATCTGATATAGTGTGTTCAAAACTAAACATTTTTCTTGCTGAGAAGTTTCTAGGGAGAATTTATAATGAAGAGAGTTTTGCTACAGGTCTTCTGTATATGCAATTAAACCAAACGGACTTGATCTTCCTTTTCCTGATACACGGCTTCGATTTTGCGAAATGGCCAATTGGTTCTTGACAACTGATTATCCATAACGATCAGTAATTCCGTTACTGTTATTGGATTTTTTCCTGAAACCACTTACTGCATTTCGTTATTCCTTTATCAAGCTGTGCCGAAAATGGTCTGCTAACTACTCAAAGAAGTGTTAGTTATCCATAAAAGTGTGAAAGTCAATGTGGAGGTGTTTATCTTCAAACTAAGGAGTTTTTAAAAGTCAAATAATTCAATAGTTCCAATCAAGTTGTCGATCAATCTAGTAATTTGAATGTGGTTTATAACACTTTTATTGATGCCTCAACTGCTCAAGCAATGGAATTTCAAAATCGAGATTCAGCTATATGATATATTTACAAAATTGATTATTGAATGTGAAGAGAAAATATATTTTCAGGTTGGACTATCGAGAAAAATTTGTTTATGGTTAAAGTTAATAAGTGAAGTCCCCTTGGAGGGTCTTCTAATATATCAAGTTACCCAAATTGAGTTGAAGGAAAGTGTTGTGGATGTTATCAATAAGTACTGCTTTGCATGGGCTGTAACTTCAGCTTTGTATCCTACCAGTATGAGAGTGTGTGAAATTTCATCATATCCTCACTTCTCTACCGTACCAGGCATTGCTTTTCTAGTGAAGTTGAAAAATATTGCTCAATCTGAGATTATGAATGATTGCTCTATCAATGTTCATGGTTTGGAAAATTAAAATTGTTAGAGTTGAATATGAAGTTGAAGGCCCGGTACACTAATCGAAACGAAGACTTAATAGTCATGTAAATCTGCTGAATATAATGGATGATTTTGGTAACAGTCGTTATTGTTGGATTATAAATTGATAAATATCAAGATAAGTATCATCTCAAACATCTGGACACGATCATAGAAAATATTTCTGCGATGGTTGTTTATTGTACTTTGGAAATGAGCGAACTTTATCAATTGAATGATTGTAATCACATATCGACAACAATGCCAACCACAAAATTCGGAGTTTATAAATTTGGTGAATGTGTACCTGGGATTATTTTTAAATTTGAAAATATCGACAAACAGTTGAGAGTTCCATTCACCGTGTACGCTGATTTGGAATCACTCCTCAAACCAATGCATACAAATGAGGCAAATCCTGCTAACACAAATTGAACCTATCTTCATGAACCATACGCTTTCTCATATCTCATAAAGTGCTGTTTTGATGATTCAATTCCGAAATTCGTGTTTTATAGAGTGGCTGATGCATCTAAAGCTTTTATTTCAAATTTAAAAGCTAATACCACCAATATATATCACAAATACTTGAAAAATGTCTTTTTAATGCCCTTTGACTGTTGAGGAAGATTTCACACGATTTCAATATTGCCACTACATGTGGTATATGTGGAAAGACATTCGAAAAGAATAAAGTACGTGACCCTGCCATCTAACAGGAAAAAAATAAATGAGGCTACACATTCCGTTTGTAACTTCAACTTCAAATTTCCAAATTTCATTCCAATTATTTTCCATAATCTCAGTAGGTATGACTGTCACTTGTTCATAAAAAATTCATGAACCAATGAAAGTAGAGTTGATGTCATCGCGCAAACTGAAGAAATATATCTCGTTCACGAAATATTTATTTATGGAAAACCAATTAAATCGAAAAGGCAAATAAAAAATTGTTTTTGAAATCAAGGTTTATTGATAGTTTCAAATTCATGACTGCATCCTTTTGAAAGTTGGGCGATAATTTAAATTAGAAACACTTTGCGAAAATATTTTCCAAAAAATTATAAACTTCAACTTATGAGACAAAACGTTGTTTTTCCATACAGTTTCATCGACTCTTTAGATGAATTGAATAATTCAACTTTACCATCGGAGGCGGACTTTTTTGACAAAATGCTGGGTAATCGCACGTTAAAAGGTGAGGCCTCGTAAACCCATTGCTCGCAGAAGTCTCGACTTCTGAAGGTTGACGTTCGTCAGCTGGTTAACGGAACGAACAAAGGCATATTTCTGTTGAGGATTATGATAGAGTGAGGCAGGTATAGACAACATTGAATTGTCATGATTTGGATGAATATTCTGACATATATTTGAAATTAGATGTTCTCTTACTATGTGATATTTTAGAAAATTTCAGAAACATGAGTTTGAGTATATATAAGTTGGATCCTGCTCATAATTTCACATCTCCGGGTCTTTTTTGGATGCTATGTTGAATTATACAGGAATCGAGTTGGAATTATTAACTGATATCGATATGGTACATTTTTTTCAAAACGGTATAAGTAGTGGTATTAGTCAATGTTTGGAGAAACATGCAAACGTGCAAATTATAATCCTGATGAATCTTCATCATGCATCATGTATTTGGATGCATCAAATCACTAAGGTAATAGCATGTCTCAATCACTACCTTTCGGTGGGTTCACATGGCTGTAGTAAGCTGAATATCAATAGTTTTTCAGATGATAACCCTCAAGGATACATTCTTGAAGTAGATTTGCACTACCCCATTGAATTGCATTATCCACATTTATGGTTGAAAGTATCATACCACCTGGTTCAAAATTAAAACAGGCAGTTTGTAATGGTTTATTGTTGATAAGGACTCATAGACATTCCAGATTCGATCAGTCACCATGATTGAAAAAATATATGGATTCAAATACTAACCTGAGAAATGAAGTCACCACTAAGTTTGAGAAGAATGACTTCAAATTGAATTTGAACTCTACAGGCTGATTCACGGTGGATGGCACATTAGACGTTTCTGGTGAACCAGACTACGGATCACTCTGAAAATTTAATGGAGGGCATATTCGGACATTCTCTAGCCAACTAAAATATTTTCGACAATGCGGTGTTGCCGCTTCTATTAGAAAGCAGTAGCAACTTTGATTTTTTAAATGGAACACTCTGTATATAATATTATTTTTGGAATCTCCAA
>WOGR01011214.1:0-10639 GCA_015342045.1 Leptinotarsa lineolata | reverse complement strand
GAGACCGTGGTTTTTATCCAGAAAATATTGAATAATCTTACCTTTTGGTTCATTCATGGTATTGGAACTATCAGGAGAAACACCACGTTCAGGTTTCAATTGCTTTTGCTGTAGAGCATACAAGAGCATCAAGAGACGGATTAACATTGGTACTTGCTGTTCTGTCATACTAAATTCCATACTAGAAGAATTCAATAACTATCATACGGTACACCCACAGAATACCCTTTTCTTCATTTATTTATATTTCATATGGATAATAAATGTTTTTTTTTGCATAATGAAACTATCGAGTTTTTTTTTAAGTAACATTAACTTTCTAATGAGAAAAGAAGAATTGTAAATTATATCCGAGCAAGTCAAGTAGTATAAAAACATAGCAAGTTTTAATTATCATTTTTCATAATAATCTCCTACCACATAGTAACAGCTACATCCATCAATTTATTGAAAAAAGTATCAACAGTATTGGAATTTCATCTAAGTTAAGACCTTTATTGTTGTAGGAATAAAAAAGTATACAAATTTATAAAATGTATTTACGAATTACCATTTCTAGAACCAACCAACTAATTATACGAATTTCGATACAAATCCAGTTCGTTTGATGACCTATTTATTTTGTAGAAATTCATATTGAATATAGTTTAAAGGAAATAATCTTTGTCTGATTTCTGCTAAGTTTTTCATTACTTGTTACGACCTGTTTCGGTTTGTCAAACCTTTGTTGAACAATTTTCAAGTGAACAAAAGTTTAACAAACCAAAACCGGTTGTAACAAATTGTTACCTTTTTATCCGTAGGTTCAATAATAATTGACTACAATGAACAATAATGAAACTCAACTTTATTTCACTTTCGATATAACGAAACACTTCAACTATCGCCTTTTTAGATCGCTCTGCGTACCGCACTGTACTCGCACTAGACTGCCTGATAGGCGAGCAGATAACGTTTATATTTGGCAATCGAAGGTGCTAGATTTTTCGAATTCCATCGAACGACGGTAACAGTGTTCTCGACACATGTAGAATGCAAGCGAACATCATCGAAAATTCGCGAAACTTCACTCTGGCCGAGCGCGCTCCTAGCCACGC
Organism: Leptinotarsa lineolata; assembly: GCA_015342045.1. NCBI lineage: Eukaryota > Metazoa > Arthropoda > Insecta > Coleoptera > Chrysomelidae > Leptinotarsa > Leptinotarsa lineolata. The sequence goes on along the minus strand of WOGR01011214.1, from coordinate 9,542 downwards.
CACAGATGGTTTACGGCTACCAGTGGCGGACTGCGTTACTTTCTTCAGGGCATGATTTATAACAAAATAATAAATAGAAATCAGACAAAAGTTATTTTATTTATCCTATATGTAAATTCAGAAACTTGATTGATATTGATTTCTGTATTTTTCTCCATTTGACAGAATATAAATATTAATTTTTTGGGGAAGAAAGTTTTTGGCTTTCTACTACTCCATTTGATACAAAAAATGTTTATAAGAAAGTAGCTGTTTCAGAAGACCTTTTTCTTCCATTTTGTGTCTGAAAGTTACTTCTTTGAATGATCTACACATCTATGTTTAGTGGTATTTCATTTTTTCAGAAAATGATTGCTTCCTTCTTTTCTTTGGACGATTCCCACATTTTTTGTATCAAAATGGAGTAGTAGAAAGCCAAAAACTTTCTTTACAAAAAAAAATCAGTTACATAATGGACAGCAGGCCAGAAATTCCATCATTCAGTAGAGTGAAATCAATGTCATAGAATAACATGATGTAATGTTGATTCATCATTCAAGATCATTTTTCAAAAAAGAACATACCAAGATGGTGAAAATAATACGTGTGGAAAATACTGCCAAACATTGATTATGAAATATTAGGTTGTTTCAAAAAGTTTTGTCTGTTTTTAAAGCTCCATATCTCAATAAATATTCATTGTACTGTATCGCGGTACATACTGATTGATAGAGAATTTTGTACTTTACATACTGTATCCTTTCAGCTCATTATAGTTCAATGTCATTAGGCGATTTCCGGCCAATTTTTCTCAACGACTTCGTATTGAACCAAAGCGCTGCCGAAACAGACCAAAAAATTAACCAGGCGTTTGGCGATGATGGTGTTAATGCACGCACTGTTCGACGTTGGTTTTCAAATTTCGTTCCAGATATTTCAGCCTCGAAGATGAGCCCTAAAGTGGTCGACCTACAGTAATCCAGGACTCATCACAAATTGTGCGTGGGATGGCGGAAAAACTGGGCTTCAGCCCCCATGTGATTTTTAATGGTTTAAATGTATTTGAGAGGTCAAAAAGTTCAAGAAGTGATTGTTCCACGATCTGAATGATCGACAGAAATCATCACGTTTGGCGGTCTGTTCTTCTTTGCTTTTGCGCAGCCTTTTTTGGGTCGGATCGTCAAGTGTGATAAAAAGTGAATTCTTTACGACAACAGGATACGTTGAGGACAGTGGTTGATTATTGATGAGCTACCCAGAAAGTTCCTGAAGGCGAAAACCCACCAAAAAAAGACCATGGTAACTTTCTGCAACCGGATCAAACTATCACAGCAGAGTCCTATTGTGAGGAATTATCAGCAGTACGTAAATGAAACCATTTTCTGAAGAATATCTAATTATTTCCTTTCAACTGAGTTTTTGACTCATATAATCAATTATTTCACCAGAAAGGAATTATGGAAAAGGCAAAAGTTGGCCCATTCAGACTGGAAAATTCACCGAGTTATGAGAGATCAAAACTGATATTTTGAAATATATGGAAGAACGAATAAAGAGTGAGCTCATGAACCACATAACGAAGATAAACACTTTCGACAAAAATTCCACAGTCGAAGTCATAAACTATGATTATGAACATTCTTGGCAAATAAACCTGGTATATGATGATGAAAGCAGAAAGCAGACCTCAGACATCAATCGGGGTATTGATGATCCCAAGAATGAAATTGAAATTGTTTTAACAATGACGTTAACATAAAAAAAATTTGCAGATTCACCATATACTAGGTGTTTGGACCATCAATGAGAAAATTGACGAGTGTGCCGGTCACGGATCATCAGATCCATATATTGGCTCTGAAGCTGTGAGCTGTGGGATCAAATCAGAGAATGGACCAATAAGAAACTTGAAGAGTACTGGTCATTGCGTTAATGGATTTGTGAGCTGGTGCATTGTCTTGTTTGAACAACACTTTTTTCTTGCCAACTGCGGCCATTTTTGCTTAATTTCTTCACTCAAACGTTGCAATACGTTCGCGTAATACTCACCGTTGATAGATTTACCCTTTAGAAGATCGTCAATGAAAATTATTCCACGCGCACCCCAAAAAACCGATGCCATGACCTTACCTGCAGATAAAACAGTCTTCACCTTCTTTGGAGCCGATTCTCCCTTTTGAGTCCACTGTTTCGTTTGTTCTCTCGTCTCGGTGTGAAGTGATGGATCCATGTTTCATCCATGGTTATGAAACGACGCAAAAATTCTGCTTTGTTGCTGCCGAACTTTGCTAAACACTCAATTGAACATCTTCGCGGCACTGTTTTTGCTCGAGTGTGAGCAAACGTGGCACCAATCTTGCACACAGCTTTCTCATGCCCAAATTTTCAGATAATGTACGACATACCACCTACTGAGTCTGCTAGCTCATGCACTTTCAGTTAACGATCATTCAGTACAGCTTTGTAGATTTCCTCCACTGTTTCTGGAGTCAACTCATTTGGTCGACCGCTGCCTTGCTCGTCTTGGAAACTCCTACGGCAACGATCAGCAACAAGCGGACCGCGAAAGGTCGAACCTCGGACCGCCAAATATTGTAATGTGTTGTATACTAAGTACAAATTAATACGCAGATAACGTATATAATACCTTCATTACTTGAAATAATATTTTTAAGCCACATAGAACTCAACTTAGTACTCATTTCATCTTAAGTTCCCTTGTTAACCTGTTTTACAAGTACCTACAACTGATATGGTTTCATTAGTTTCCTATCTAGGCTGTGTGTGTTTGTACGAATTAGTTATAACTGATGTGATTTCCGAAAAATGGAGATTTCAGCTGCTGATATCAAAAACACCCTTCATGAACTTCTGCAAAAGGCACCTTACTACGCCTTAGCACTTGATGAATCATATGATATTGATGATGAACAAATGTCTATTTTCGTAAGATTTCTTGACAGTGAGTGTCAGATTTTCAGGGAAGAGTTGCTAGCAATATTGCCTTTGGAGAAGATTCAGTCAAGGTCATTGATGAATTTATCATCTACTAAATCCAACATAATCTATCGTGTCGCTATCAACTGATGGAAACCCAGCAATGATAAGAAAAGAAAAAGGTATAGTAAAGAGAATCAGAGACAGCTTGGCCAAGTTGATTAATTTTATTAAATCTCATTCTGCTCTTCAGTACCAACATTTTAAGATGTTTGTTTCTGAATATAATTCAGTGAATTCTGACTCACTACAACATATCAATGTTCGTTGACTACGTTAAGGTTATGTTATTAAACGTTACTGGCTAATAAAAGAACAAATAACCTCTTTTTTGCAAACCTTAGATACGCAGGAAGCCAGAAAGCACTTTGAGTGCATGAAAAACAAGCGCAATATGCTAGCTGTGGCGTTTCTTAAAGATATTTTGAAATATTCAAATGCTATCAACACAGAGTTACAAGGAAATAGATTTGATACAAAGCGTGTCTGCTTTTTGTCGCAAGCTGGATATCTTTGAAAAATATATTGCAAGACAAGAGTTCATTCATTTTTCGGCAATTCTGGAATATAAAAAGAACTCTGAAGAAGACTTTGCAATGTTTGTAAAGTTTCTGGCAGATATTAGAAACGAATTTGCTACAAGACTCCAAGACTTTAATTAGATGGGCAAGCTATCTTCGTTTCTTAAATCGCCATTTGAAGTTGATCTAGCGGCAGGATGGATGGATGTGGCCGCCAAGTTGCTCAATCTGCCAAAGCCATCACTTCAAATAGAGGTAATTGATTTGCAAGAAGATGTGTCTACGCAAACGTATAAAGCGGTGTCCACTGAAGAATTTTGGGCCGAACATGTCCCGGAAAATATGAAAATTGCAAGAAACTAGCCATAAATTTGACCACAATGTTTGGCTCGAGATACGTATAGGAAACATCTTTCTCAAAGATGAATTTTTTTAAAAATAAAACAAAATCTTCTGAGGGTAACGGACGCCCACCTAGAAGACACACTTCGAATTTGCTGTTCTTGACAAACAAACTATAAAAAATGGCTCAAGACCGTCGTTGTTTTTTCAGAACCTCGATAAAATTTTCCCACAGTATCCGGAATCCACCTAAAACTACTTGCCGACCCCTGTCCTACGGCCTTGTTTGAACTCTGCTACCCAATATTTCACTGTTGTGATTGAAGGAGCAGACCCACACAGAGTAGAATTCAGTTCAGCTTTTATATTGGTTGGGCTGAGGCCTTTCAAAAACGATGACCAATTTTCCCTATTTTTACAAATTCAATGAAAACGTTCGCTATTGATGGCTCCCAAACAAATACTATGCAACGCAGCGTCTTCAAACATAAAACATATGATATATATGATATATATATGTGAATGTAGGGCACTGAGGAGGGAAGGAAGAAGATGTAGACACACATCCAAAAGAAAACCTTAAGAAAATAGACCAGCGATTAGGATTTAGTGTCATGAAAAGATGAGCGAAAAAATGCGATAGGCCCTTCAATATGTAGTATTATTCAGCGATTTGGAAGAAATGGAAAAGTCAGAGAGTTCCCAAGAATGGAGGGTAAGACAATTCTGGAAAGCACTTTCATTTTACTAATTTCGTACTTCCGATATATTCCATGAATATTTTCTGCCTGAAAAATACAAAGTTTTATTGAGAACTCGTTTCTGGAATACGAACATATTTCCACTAGTTTCCGTTTTGTAAAATACCAGAAACTATTTCTAGTGTGAGTGGATTCGAAATTCAATCCACGAAGTCGGTCATTACATTCCTGTTTCTAAACGTTGCGTTTGTCACATTAATCAAACGATTAGAGAAACCAATCAGTTATCTGAGCAGTTCGCCAAATGGATATGAAGCTATTATTTATCTCTTCATTAGTGCTAACGACTCCAGAAGTGATATTCATTGTAATTTTGGTTGCACGTTCAATGAATTCAGATAATCTCCTAGTGGAATTCGATCAGATTGTTTCATTAAATCAAAAGCAATCTTGAACCGAAGTATACCTGGTGATGGAGTTTTATTCTTACCTCCGTAGTTATAAAGTTAACATTACTTTTTGGAGTTCTTTCTGATAAGATAATTGTTAGAAAATCAATAATTCCATTGATATAAATAGAATTATTAAGGAGTATCTGAAATCAATGGATATGTCATCTCTGGTAAGTTGACACATAACCTTGTTTATTTGAAGGTATCGAGATTCTCCATGCCACTATATCATTTCAGAAACTAATATAATATTTCATACAAATTACTATTTGAAAAAATATTCAACTCTCCCACAATGAGATCCAAAATCTCTTTTTATGGCCTCTCCAAGTATGACCCGAAAAAAGTAGTATGTTTGATCTCTGAAAAATTGCCGAGAACTTAGGATTTCAGGATTTATCTCCTTATTGAATAACCATATACCTTCTTTCAAAGAGAAAAGTTGCAGCTCTACCTACGTAGTCCAACATACAATAAATGGCAGAGTGATGAGAAAAAATTATAAAACGGTTCAGAAATTACCTGAACCCATCTTCCCAAGAAACATCATATTCCATTTAGATTCTAGGATGACTCCGCAGTTATAAAAAAACCACAATCCAACATTATGAAAGTATGGTAAGATGGACAGTATCTGGTTCTCTTGGGACGGATTAATCTTTATCAATATCTGTCATATGTAATTCGATTCTGAACTTTAACCAAACTGCATATTCTGCTTAATGGAAAAATACGAAATCATCAATTTCAATGATGGTAGTCGTTTAATTAGTTGCAGAATAAATATTGAAACGATAATCTGATGACCAATTATTGAAATAAGAAAAGTAGTTAACAAAGCTAATTATTCGGTTGATTCTAGTGAATTTTTCGAGAGAATAAAGCGATGAAAGATTAACTTCTTGTTGGTCGGTTCAATAGGAAATTTGGTTTTTTACATTTATCGATTTACAGGGTTTTCTGCAGGTTTGATTCATGTCCTTTACTTTCTGTATGTAGCACTTCGGAATTACGTTGAAGTCGTGGTTGTTTTCCAATAGATGGCATGCATATATTAAATTGTTTTTTTTCGATTCACCTAAAACTGATACACGCCTTAAATTGCATACTACGAATCCCGTATTTTTTCTGTTGATGACCTGAGGAGTTTAACACTGTTTTGTTAAACTCCTCAGGATGTTTTTCCTCACTGGAGTATGATGCCTCGATGTAGATATATACTTCGTTATCTTCCATAGCGTTTAGGTCATACCTTTTTTGTAGATTAGTCATTTCTCACATCCATTGTTAGATGCGATTTCTAGAAATGAAGTACTTGATATTCCGAAAACGACAAATTGACTGTTGAAACGGACGTAGAAAAGAGTGTTGTTGCAGTTCTGGTGTTTGGCAACATTGTTTGTTGGAACATTGAACACTTTTTACTCATCACTCTTCAACTCCTCAAGTTCCGAATATTCAGAATAAAAAACCACATCGGTTCATCCACCAGAATCAAATTTTCCGATAGGTATGAACATTTTTAATTTTTACTATTTGAAAAATGGAAAAGCTCCATAAGAAACCAGGAGTTCTCTATTTCAAATTCCACAATATCCAGAACAAGTCAATAAAAATTAGTCTTTCTTGAGTAAATTCTGAAGACATGTATAATTTCTTCCAAATGAAGTTTAATGCCAATCCGGAATACTTCAAGTATCTAATTTGAGACCTCTACTTTTACTTTTCATAAATTGTCTCACTTCGATTTTAGAATATTCTGAATGTTAACAATTTGAGAATGACCTGAGAATTTTCAAATATGTCAATACAGTACGGGACTGTGTTATGCAACAGAAAGATATTCACAAAATTGTTGAATGCCATTATAAAAATAAATTGCATTGCAATATGAAAAAGTGTTGTATTTTGTCAATAACTTGATCGCAAGAAGCATGACTATCAATTGGATCATTTAGGTGCTACTCATAATGAAGTATTTTTTTCTGTAACCCATAAAAACAAAATGGTCAGTTTAGCAAACAAAAAGGTAGGCTTTCTGACGAGACAACTGTATTCTTTTACCAAACTAAACTTCATAAAATACCAATACAATACTTCAGTAAAACCCAAACTTCAATTTGCTTCAATTATAAGGTTGAGAAAACTGTCATAATTTTAAATAAAATAAAAAAGTGAAAAACAAGTTTCTCAAATTTTTGTATTTCAGAAAGTATCATCAATAGCCTGATGATAACTCTATACGAACAATCGCACTACAAAATGAATTTGGGATACTGGCACTTAATAGAAAAGGATAACAGCCATGCCATTTTATTTAGAGATTTTCAGTAATGAACAACAATGTGCCAGCGCATAATACTAGGCGTGCTTCACAATTCAATATTCCTCTAAACTTCTTTACTTCTACTGCTTCGATTAGCTAATACTATCAACTAGTTAAATTTCACTAGTTTGGACATCCGAGCTATATAATTCTAATACGATTCGAAATAAGAAGAAAGGTTTCGAGAAGGAACTAGGTATCATCACAAAAGATCTTCAACAGAATGGTTACTCCAAAGTGATGGTGGAAGCGACTTTTGCTAGAAGACAGCAAGAACCTCCCAAGAAAGATAAGCCGCCACAACCACTGCTTGCCCTTTTCTGCATCAGAGGATTGTCGGAAAGTTTAAAAAGAATCAGGTTCAAGTATAACATCAGAACCTGCTTCAGATCCGGAAACATCACCAGTAGCTGCTTTACGAGAACCAGGCTACCAAACACGGGCTGCGATTCCAAGAATTGTATTTACTGGATACCCTGTGTGTGTGGCAAATCTTATATCGATGAAACTTAGAGACCGTTGGAAGTCCGCATTGCCGAGCACAAGAGAAACACACAGCAAATCGGGAATAGCAGAGCATATTTGCACTGATCAACATAACATCAAGTAGTTCCAAGCTGATATCATTCACAAGAAGGAAAACTGGTTGGAGGGGAAGTTCAAAGAAGCTGCATATATGTTGTTCAACGATGCATTCAGCCAAGCTATCGTAGAGATACGTAGCATATGGGAACCTGCCATCAAGCGGAAACTGGTCAACTCCCGTTGAACTGGTGAAGCGGAAAGAGGAGATAGATGAAAGCGTGACCTATAAATAGTCATCTCTCTAAGGAACAGTTCAGCAATCAGCCGAAGATGATTGTGGATACTAACCATCGAAACGTCGTGAAATTTCCAATCATATTAGACAATGGAAGTTCAAAAACGTGTGAAATTCAACGTAAAACATTATCAACAAACAAACAAACATTCAACTAGTTAATCGATATAGACTTGAGTCTCAGATTTTTTCATAAACTAATCTTGAACTATATAATGAACAGTTTTCAGTGAACTGTCACTTGATCAATTTTGATTCGTAACTACTGTTATATATCGGGAGTTGTTGAAACCTACTGCAATTTTAGGATTCATTTTAACGTGCTGTAATGTTCCTTGAGTCGATCCATGTCATTGAGCCTCCCAGGCTCCTTTGGACTAAAGAAATAAAGAAATATTTGTTTTATTGAAAATTACCCAAATGTCGATGTTATTTCAACCATAATCATTATTCATAGAACCACGACATGAGTAGGTATGGACGTAGCCCCTTAAAAAGTTGCCTTGAATGGGATTGATGGAAGATGTTAATGTTTGCTAATACAAAGAGTGGTTCTTTAATGACAGTTGAATCAACAATGCATTCTTGATCCAGCCTAGCACCATCGATGGAACTTTTGGCACATTGAAATAGCACTGCTCGGTATTTGATCACAAATGTTTTGTTTTTAGGTAGTGAATTCGATAAAATCACGGTGATGAAATTATATTTTCTTTCAGATCGATTGTTGGTGGAATGACTGCGATTCATCTAGTGAAGAAGATGTGGCAATCAAATCTCACCCCAGAGGCCCAATCGTCAACAACAAAGTCGTAGTTTCAGTCAATCAAAGTTTATCAGGATCTCCTCCTGTCGTTGTAGTTGGACCTCCTGGTAATAACTGAGACAGATATCAAGTCATAGTTCCTCACTAGTTTAGTGTTAATCAGGATCTTTTTAGACTATCGTTGATTTGATGAATTTTGATTCATTGTAACGAACAGAATAATTTGAGATCCGGAAATCTCGCACCTCATTAAAATTTCACCGTTCGAATGATTATATGAATACAGGGCTTTTCATGATGAGCGTTAATTAGCCGTTTCTGACAAACTATCCAACGGATCAACCTGAAAATTTCACAGTATGCATAAATCAATATGACCTACATGCCTAAAATATTTCAGACGAAGCGGCGTTGTCGCTTCTACTATATAACAGCAGCTTCTTTGATTTTTCAAATGGAACACCCCGTATATAATATCATATTATGATTCATTATCACTTTGTCACCAAATTCATATATAATTTCCCTATGCCTATCTATTACCGTTTAGAAGATATAAATTAATTTCGATATTTTTTTACCAAACATGAACTTTTATAAATGCTGATAATCTTGAACTCTCTTGCACTAAAACGATC
>WOGR01011213.1:0-10639 GCA_015342045.1 Leptinotarsa lineolata | reverse complement strand
GAAAAGAATGGTGGCTGTATCCTGTAGCATATGCTGACAAATGTTATTCATGTAAATGATAAAAAGCAAAGGACCAAGGACCGATCCCTGAGGAACTCTATGTTTCACTGTCCTGAGCTCGGATGTAGTACTTCTCATTTTGACCAGTTGTTGTCTATTTGTTAAATACGATGACATCAATTTGAGTGGTGTTCCTCTAACCCCATAATAAGATACTTTATCTAACAGTAGGTCGTGTGAAACAAAGTCGGACGCCTTGGACAAATCGCACATAGAAAGGATGGAATATTGCTTTTTTTCAAGGCCTCCACGACCTTCACTAGTGCCCTTATTGTAGATTTGTTTTGGCGGAAACCAAATTGAGTGTTGGCGAGGAAGTTATTTTTTTCAAAATAATGTGTTAACCTTTCTGTGAGCAGAATTTCTATAATTTTAGAAAATGTGTTAACTATTGAGATTGGGCGAATATTGTCCATAGTTGCAAGGTACTTTTGTTTTTCGGTAAAAGGCAAAACTCTTGAAATTTTGAATAAATTGAGGACTTTGAATAAGTCCTCAAAAAAACACTTATTTATTAGCGCAACCAATTGGTTCAGGCAAAATGTCCAATGTTTCTTTGATAAGTAATGCATTTATTTCGAAAGCATCTTCTGAACTGTTTTTTAGCTTACGTATAGATGACAAGACCTCGTCTGGAGTGGTTGGGGCTAAGAAGAAAATTAATTTTGGAGATGGTAAATTTCTCAAATAGTTTATGTCGATCTTTCAAATATTCTTAGCTTTTTGACATTTCCAATACATTTTGAGCAATCAAAAGCCCAGTTCATCCGCCATCTCACGCACAGGTTGTGATGGGTCAGTCTCTCCTAGGTCCTCAAATCCTTGTCCTGGATTACTGTTAGTCGGCCATTTCGTGGCTATATGGAGCTACAAAAACGCATGACATTGAAACGCAAACAACCTAATATATTTTGAATTGAAACCCGGTTGAATAGATTGAAAAATATGATTTTCAAGATCTCTTGAGATGGTAATATATTTGAAGATATCATATCAATAATGTTTAGAGCGTTATTTTATTCTAAAAAGGGCATGAATTAAGCAAGCTTTCTATTTTTGGAAATATAGAGTGAATAATACAACAATTGATGATCGTGAAAATGGCATACAAAAATGAACTTAACATATTGATAACATCGCCAGTAGCTAGTAGCCTTTCTTTTAATATTCTTCAATATTGTTCGAAATGAATACAGGTTCCATCTCAGATGTGAAAAAGTGGAAATAATCGGTTAAAATCATTTTTCATATTATTTTTATAATGATTTAGAATACAGTGCGTCCCAGTTAAGACGAGTCAGCCTGAATAACTCATTTGCTATTGAGACTGTAACAAAATTGTGACAGACGTCAACATTTGTTTTCAAGAGTACACATTCCTTTATAAAAATGAACCTTTTGTCAGCCATCCTTCCCACACAATATCTCTCATGTCGAAAATTTCAAACGTAAATAATATTCGATTTCAATTGACAACTTTTTTCGAACGTCTTTTATTCCTGTGTCCAATCCTGTGGAATGTTTGACATTTCGAAGATGAAGAAGTCTGAAAAAAAAAATGTTTTTTTTGAATTTCTATACAACTCCAAACCAGGTTAGGTCAGGTCAACCATATACAATATACATATACAATTTCAAGTTTCAAGTGCTCAACCTGGACTCTATTCAATAGTAGCGGAGCGATCAGACATAACTTATTTTCACATAGATGAAACCTCAGGTTCTCAGTATCGTTACACGTTCTTTGAATACCTGCTCGCTTGTGGAGGTACCAGTTAAGAAAGGTAACTAAAAATAAAAGGTACTCAACTTGAATTTATATGGCTGATTTTTATATTTTATATTTTATTATTTATTTTATTATTTTCCTAGAATATTATTCTGAAATAGTATCATAATTGTCAGACACTTTCCAATGAAAAAATCAGAAAGAATCAGATTTCGATTATTATATCCAGTTAACTTTCAAACCAATCATTTAAATCTCATCCGGAAAACTTGGGGTCCATCTATCTCATGATCATTCAATAGCCACTATAGCGATGGCCATTATATAATATATTCAATACGAGATACGCCACTAACTAGCGTGATTACTGAAGGCAACTTTCTTAAATAATTTCAGGAAATCCGTGAAATTTTCTCCTTCAGATGTGCGTTTTATTTTTTATAATTATATAGAATAATTGTTGATCGTTCAAACTTGAAAATGCTTCCTTGTAACATTGTTAATTTATACCGATTTGAGATTCAATTGACAGCTGTTGATTTAACAGTACCTATTGACCTAAAGTATTGAGCTATAATTATTATGAAAGTATAATCTTTAATAACAGTTCTTGTTGAAAAAATCCATGTTCACTTCATTTGATTGATCTTGTTTTTATGATTCTTTGGAAATGGTTGTTGATTTAGTTTGTCATTGTTTTTATATTAAATGTATCGTTTTGATGTTGATGATTAAAACCTGGTTCAGTAGAGTATACAGTTCGATTTCCTACAAATTACAACAGGTTATGGGCGCAGGTCGTGGAATCTAATTGCATAAGAATTTTGTTTGAATATTGAAAATATCGTACATCACTGTCACTGTCATTGAAGTAATTCCCTGCTGCTTCGAAATATAGAAGATCCAATTCAGCAACGACGATCGAGAAGATAAAAAATTTCAATATCCAAAAATTCGATGGCTGAAACTTATAGTTGTGGAAGTATCAGCTATAAATCATATGCAAAGCTGAGGGTCCGTCAACTCTATTCACCGAAAAAACTCAACGCCCCAACGAAAATTCGGATTCCAGAGTAATGAAAGAATGGGAAGAAATAAATTTTTGAGCTATATGCTTTTGATATCAGTTTCAATGGAATTTGAGCAAAGACAAACAATAATGACATGCGAAACAGATTCCGCAATGTGGTCGACATTAAAATTAATCCGTAAGCAACGATCAGCAATCAATAAAGTAGCACTCAAGCAGGAGTTTTTCAACTACCAAATGACCAGTACTGATAGTATCGACCAACATATCAGTAGGATTGATTCAATGTCACAAGCTCTTCGTGACGTTGGAGAAGTTGAAGATATTGAACCCTTACCATGCGAAAAATTTTCAAGAAATCGACAAGGTCTGTGGATAACTTCTCCGAAGTGAACAAAGAGTGGAAGTGTTGAAGAAATCCATGTTCAATTCATTTGAATGATCTTGTTTTTTATGATTCCTTGAACATGATTGTTGATTTAGTATGTTATGTCATTGTTTTTATATTAAATGTATCGTTTTGATGTTGATGATCAAAACCTGGTTCAGTAGAGTTAACAGTTCGATTTCCTACAAATTACAACAATTCTCATATCATGTTCTTTCTTTTGTTGGATTCACTAGAAACCAATCTCAGTGTTTCATGTTCATTTATTTTTCTGTTCCTTGTTTACTAATTCAATAATATTTATACCATCTCTAAGAGAGTAACAAATCCCGTTGCAAAATCTGATATTTATTGATTCATGATATATTCACATATCTGTATTTATTTTGTTCAATTTCCCATTCGTCGTCAATTTATATAAGCATATGTCCAAATCATTTTATCAGCCTCTCCAACTCTAAACTCTTGTTTGTATATTTTCTCTACATTCTCGTAAATTCGCGGAACTCTACACTTAGATCGTATTTTTCTTCATTACAATAAGTTGTTTTTTTTCCTGGTAATATTCCTGAAAAACCTGAAAACCAACCCAATTAGTTATAGTTAGAGAACATTTTCATGCAGAATTTTAGGTTGACGCTTCTATTTGGTCAATGTTCGGTCATATTGGTAACCAATAATATATTTCGAAGAAGTTCGAAGTTAAAAGTCAGTATTATTCGCTCTGTTTGGTGGTGTACTGACATCTGTTTCAAAACTTTACAAGCTTTGCCATTTCTGCGTACTATCTTCTTCCCCGAAGAATATTGTTTTTCTCAGAATTGTATGATTTAATGAATAGAATTCGTATATCCAACATTCACTTCACTAGAACGTGTAAACTAACAATGAACCTGATCAATAAATAGCGAGTTTATCTATCATATATGAACCTGAATGTCTGAAATGAAACTGTATGGTTGAATATGTATGGTGCACAATCAACATGTCGAGGTGACGACGTTAAAATCCCGCTGGATGCCCACAAACCGTTATAATTGCCTGGACGTCCAAACCAGGACCTCAATTAGATCGGATTACCTCACGTTACGATATATACATTCGTTGCATTTGGGAAACACTGATAATTTCTCTCGAGGAACTTCCCATTTAATAGTTTTTCAAAGGTCTACTGAAGTGAAATATTGTTTTGTCGAAACATTTCAACGGTATAATACTCCTGCATTTTTTATCGGTTATCTCACGCTCGTGGACTCATATAGTCCAGGAGCCAGTTACATACTCACATCTCCAATTCCTCTCAAGTAATAATGGGTGAGACGCTGCATGGAATAGTATCATGAAAATTCATGAACGTCAGCTGCGGTTCGGTGAGAAAATGAGTGGCGGTACCCTTCCAAGCACATATAAAATAAATATATTCAGTTATTTCCTCCTAACTTAAAATTTGTTGAATTGTAGCTCACCCGATGCCTCGGAGGAAAACCATTAGCTCACTATAAGTCAAACATGAAAACAAAATACTTACAACAGTTTCCTCTCAACCTAAAATTCATCTGGTGATAGCTTCTATGTATCTATGAATAAATGCTTTTGTCGGCTGGCTATGTATCGGTGGAAAGACCGTCAGCTGATGCATTAAAAGTTATAACGCAGGACCCAGGCGGGAGAATCTGTTTTTTTAGAAGAAGGATAGTAAATCTTCATAGACGCTCTGCCGGATTCTTACTGACTAAAACCCCTCCCCCTATTATTCGGTGCCAAGTACCGGGAACCGCTCTCGCATTACTTCAGTACTTGACCCGTGATATACTCAAAGATCGGACAGAAAAAAAAAACAAAAAAATGTAATAACTAGATACTTCAATTTCTACTTTCCCTCACCTTTGTCTCGATAATTCTCGTCACCTTTTTGTATGCACAGTTCCATGAGGTCTCTTCTTCTTTCAGATCTTAAATCATATGGTCGGGGTTAAATATTTTTCCCGTTTCTCGGTGGTATTCCGTACGCATTCCTGTCCATCTTGGGCATGCAAAAAGCGTGTGCTCCGCATTATCATCTACCTGTCATTGAGTGCAGGATGCAGACTCAGATCTTCTCTTACAGATATTTACCGAAACAGCCGTGTCCAGAAAGTGCTTGAGTAAGGTAGTAACCTACTTCTCCAAAGGGTCGGTTAACCCAGCTCTCTACGTTGGGTGAGACCATCTCCCATAGAGACCACTGTCCCATTTCAGTTGCCTCCTACGCATGAGGTTTTCCCTGGCTGCAGGATCAAGCTACTTGACGTTTGTCAACCTTCGTATAAATGGTAAATGGTTCAGTGGACCTACATTTCTTAAACTACCAAGAGATTCATAGATTCTCCAATATGAGGAGACTAATTCGTACAACTGCTTGGATTTTACACTTCAAAAAAGTAATCTTAGTTGCAAAGAAAGACAGACCGCAAAAATTATTATTGGAAACAGAAGAAATAGAAGAATCAAACTTATTGTAGATCAGAAAAAGTCAAATGGAGAGTTTTTCTTTTGAAAATTTCGAGCCCCAAAATCATGGTAGAGTATCAAAGTCTAGCCGACTTCAAACTATCTCCTATCTTAGATGAAAATGGAAAAATTCGTTTTGATGGAAGAATTCCGAGAAATGCTATTCTGAATATGAACTTTAGTACTCGTAATCCAGTTATATTAGACCCCAATGATAAATTCACCGAATTATTGATGTACAATTACCATCGGGGTAGAAACCGTTATCAATAATTTGATAGGAAAGTATTGGATACTACATATTCGTTCAGCAGTAAAAAAATATTCAAAAATTGTCAAAAATGTCGCATCAGGAAATGTCAACCAGTTGCACTTACAATATTAAGTAAATTGGAATAGATTTTTCTGGCCCAATATTTGTTTCAATTGGCCGTCGAAAATAAAAGAGGTACTTACGGAGTACTTTTCACGTGTCTCATTATAAGGGCCTTTCGTATTGAGATTGCTACAACACTTGACATGAGTTCAAAAATTCTTGCCATCAGACAATTGGCTAAACAATTCATCACAGACAATGGGACTTGGTTTTTATTTATTTGTGTTGAACTGTATAAAATGGCGGTGCGTGTACAATTTGAAAATAATAACGAAATAGGAGTATTTTCTAAGTTAACGGTTAGTGGTTCGGGAAGTTTTTACAGTACTTTTCAATCAGAGTTGGGGGAAACCATTCCAGTGATTCATACAGCACTATCTGGTTGTCGAATAATTGGTAAGATGTGGGATCGTTGCTTCCTGCGTGGACAGAATAGTCAGGTAACAAGACAGAAGACTGATCATTTCCACCACGCAGAAAGGAGAAGAATTGTATAAGAGAAGTAGAAAAAGTATTTTCTTTTAACGATTTGTTTGAGAAGGAATGCAGAAAAGTTGAGCGGTATGAAGAAAGGAAACAGTAATCGGGAAAAGTTTAACATTGGTCCTTCGAGCCGGATATATAAAAATTTGGTGATTCTACTATTACATCTGAGATGAGAGCAAGTCTTATTGAGAGCATGTTATGATTATTGGAATTGTAATTGGGAGTTTCTACCATCAATCAAAATTCATTGTTCAACAGCTTTCGTTTTTTCGCAGGAATATTCTGAGATAAAACAACGAAACTGAAGTTTTTCCCCTTTTCAGAACTTTCAGGAAAAAAATGTACATACATTATCGATCTATTTTAGAGCAAAATCCGTTGCTAAAATCCAGTTCCATATAAGTCTATTAATAATTCAAAACTATAAAATGGAAATTTATTAATAAATATACGCAGCTTTTTGATATTTGTAATCTTTTAGAATGATATCTTATTTTCGAAGTCCGGTAGTGATAACTTGATGAATTACAGGTACCAACTTCTCCACAGTACTTCTCAACAACAACAACAGCAACAGCCCATCCAACATTACGTTCCACAGATATCCACCGCCAACACCTTGGGAAGCTTCCAAATCGCACAACCATCGCAGCAGTACCAACAGAACTACAACCCCCTCCCCACTCCTCTTCCCTTAACGACTCACATGTCCCCTGTCCAACCCTCTGAGAATTACCACCAACAAGCTCCCCTCCAGCTTTCCCAATTATCCCACCTGGCTCAATTGACTTCCCAGCACTTTTACCAGCCTTCCCAGCAACAGTACTCCCTTCCCGCCCAGCAGTATGACCTTGAGTCAAGACAAAACGGCCCAGAGCAGGAAGTACCAGTAAGATCCTTGCCTCCGATCATCACAGGGTTCGAGAATTTCACTCCTGAACAGCAGTCAAAAATCAAGGCGCAGCTGAGCGCCCACTTTGGGGCTCCCCTGCAACCTCTGCCAACTGGGGAGAACCAGGAGAAGGATTCACAGGACGGAAAATATGGGTAAGTTTGCTGAGGGCCAAATATCGCGGAAGGGCCATAGATGATATCCATTTGCAAATTTGCATATTGATAGACATTCTGTGGAACTGACTGACAAAATAAAATGCTTGGGACTTCATGTACACTACAACCTCAGATTTGTTCATCAAGTCAATCCAAAGGTCATACGGTATACTGGAACATCTGTATTCAAACAGACACTATCTTAGTAGGTCACTCAAAATTACCCTTTCAGACATATCTGATTCCACAACTTCCACAACTTCTTCCATTTTGACCCCCAACAAACTTATCGAAACGGAAAGCGGAATTGTCTGTCCTGACATTATTATATCCAGTTCGGAGACATTTATCTTTCTGTAGAAAACCGATGTCTAGGTTTTCGTGGCATTGAATTGAACCTGGTTACTTTCACTCCAATTCGAAATTACTTCTAGATCCTCATTAAGATATGCAACCTCCTGCTACCGGTGAATATGTGCATCCGCAACGGATTTCCTGGTATCCAAATGAAATGAAGAGAAAAGTGTGCTGTCGTCAGCACACTTTTGATGTACAATAAAAAGAGGGTTGGATCCCTGGGAAACACCACCGTTGATGATAAAAGTGTTCGAGAGACATCCATCGAGTAGCTAAAAATCTTTACAAGACGTGATTCAATCACTCAAATTTGTTTGAAGATTCTAGCAATCTTCAGTACATATAATTTCTTGAAATAGTTTCGGATAATAAGCATAATGCAGACTGAATCGGAGTATATATTAACTTAATTGATGAAAATTAAGAATAAAATTGGAGCCGAGTGTGGCCTTTGTGGAACTCCCGACATAGCTGAGAGTATTGATGAGGGTTCACTAGTTGAATTTTGATGTTATAGATTTTCAGATCATGTTTGTTCGTGCCTCTTCAGCTCCATCAAAGGCTGTTCTTTACAAGTATTCAACAAAGGTTTCTTCGAATACCTTCACCATCAAGTACATCTACCTCGGTAATATATATTTTCTCCAATATGTTTTTTAATACACATCAATCATCTATTTGACAATACCACAACTACAATATTTTTTCTGCAGCAGCACATTCCTTCTTCTCTTCAGTTGAATACAAGAAATGACAGCATTCAAACCAACCACGGTCAAAGGCCTTGGAAATATCTAGCGCAACAACTCTTGACTCTCCATGATTCTCGATTGCGTCATTTAAAATATGGGTGACATACGATAGAAGGTCGCCTGTTGATCTTTGTTTCCGAAAGCCATATTGGTAGTCGCTCAAGATGTTAAAGCCTTCCAAATATTTAAGGATATGGGGGTTTACGGCTTTCTCCATGATTTTTGATATCACTGATAGCAAAGCGACTGGTCTATAGTTATTTGGAAGATTCTTCATGTCCCCATTAACTGTTAAAAGCCAATTGTTCGAAAGCTCCGTCGTCATCCAAGCTTTTTTATTAGCACGATAATCAGTAGGAAATAATTTCACTCATTTGAAACATCGCGGTTTCATTGCTTTTCCTATCACTAAGGTGTTAAGTTTTTCCGATCCGTCCATATTTCTGCAAGTAAAACTGCCAACGTCTCTCTACTAAGTTTTCTCCCATGACATTTTTCATTTTCAGTTTCATCAGTATCCAAAATGACTGGAGCAAAACAGCCACTGCATATATCAATCGAAGTTGGCTAGTTCGACAGAACTCTCAGAAGTACGAAACAAATAAAAAACAAAAACTTGATGTGCATTTCAAAGTTGGAATGGACGAAAGCTCACGCAAACTAAATAACGTTCGGTTCACCATCGTTTGAAGTGTGTTCAGAGTGGATAAAGTATCAAATGTCCTGGTCTGACCTTCCTGTGGCGGGGTCAGTTCGATGTCAAAGGATTAACTGGTTCTGCAGGGTAAATATCCCGCTTGGCAATTATTATTTCCGTGGACTGGGTAGAAAACTCAGTCGAGTTGAGGTGCGAACTGGGAACCGTTCCCGTCTGTTTTGTGAAAGTGATACGTTTCAGTGTTTACACCATTACAAACATGACACACATTTCAATGTGGAATTTAGCTTCCAGGAAAATATGTTCACTTTCAATTCTTTTCAGAAACAAGAGCATCCTGAGTATTTCAGCAAGTGGAAAAATACATTTCGATTAAAATGCAACTGGTTATTTTTATCAGATTAATCATTTTGGTAAAAATCATTGCATCCTAATATACATATCCTAATATACATTGCATTCTGTATTAGATAATAACTACTCCCATAGCTAATACCACGGAGAGCGTTGGATCATATCCGACAGGTGTCAGTGCAGGTTTCTTCACAGAAGTAATTGCTGCTTGTGCTGTTGGCGATACTGGCCTGAAACTGGTCTGAATTGTTTTTTTAGATTTATAGCCAGTCTTCAAGTATGCTCCCTTACAATATGTGAGATATTATTCTAAAATTCCAAAATAGTAGTCACTAGATTCTCAGAAATGACTGACGTTTTTGCCTCAATCTGTCTCATGCAGTGGCGTACGAAAATTATACTAAATAGATGAGAAAAAATATATAGAGATATATAGAATCACAACCTGACAACAATGTTTCCGTTTTAATGCAATACTATTTCTGAGAATTTGGTGCCTACTATCATGGAACTTCAGTCGGATAAATTATACTAATGGGATAATAATAATGATTATAATCGCTTTCCGAATCGGAAGGGGGAAATCCCAGCCTTGCGGTTCGGAAGATTGAACGGCGTGTACAATAGATGGACGCTAAGACCACGTCGGCGAGACAGCACGCGTCTCGTATACAATGTGTGATGGATTACAGGGCGGCCAACAGGCCTTTCAAGACCGCAGTGCGGCGAATAGCCGCCAAATTACGGCGTGTATATCACACTTCAAGTGAAGGCGTGCTGCCTTGATAGGATACGAATGCTAGTGGCTGCTAAGAAATCACTTGATAGGCGGCCGAGGAGTATCGCGGAAAACCTTAAGTTCTGCGAGAAACCTTCCCGCTTATTCCAAGAGCCTCCACGTGTTGTAGA
>WOGR01011212.1:0-10640 GCA_015342045.1 Leptinotarsa lineolata | reverse complement strand
TGTAACTTTTAAAAGAGTTTTTCCTCATTTCGTTGTAACCACAAAAAAATGAAAGGTATGGTCAGAATTCATTTTTACGAGCTTTTCAATGAGCCCATACACGACATAGGTTTGCATTTGAAAAAAAAAGTTGGGGAGGGTTGCAGCTAAGGGGTTGAAAAAAAGATTTCATTTCATTGCAAAAAAAATGCGTTCAACGTGAAATCAACTGACGTGTTTCAGCGTTTTTTTCCTAAAATACTGGTTAAAAAGATATTAATTTTATTTCGGACTTTTGCGCACCCCTGTATACATGTGCTGTGTTTTATTTTTTTTTGACTGTTTCAATATCATTTGTATTATGATCTGACTGGAATGAATTTATTATTATATCATTATTATCACAAAACAAGTTTTGTCCAGTCTAATTTCAGAGTATTATAATTTTTGAGGAATTCTTAATATTTTACATAACTATGTCATTATTGCTATGTATACCGTTTTGCAATGTTCTGAATTCAATTTTGACAATTAAATGACGAACTGAGCTACTTGTTTCACACAAAACAAATCTGCAAATTGGAATTTTTATGAAACAATATCTTCCTCCTGGTTATAACATATTTTCATCTTATAAACATAATTGTTTATGTTAGCAAGATGTATCGTTCATCATCATATTTTATCTTTGAATATCCTGTATTGTTTATATCCACATAGACACATCCCGGGGAATCAAATCCCTATAAAATTCTGGTATATATAATGGAACTCCTGCCAAGTATACATAACTACAGTAGCTGAGCAGATATAAACTTTTACATAAACGACGATGATTGTTGATTTGCAAGCGATACCGAATTGTTTTGAAATTTGATCGGGTTTACGTCTTTATTAGTACATCGTCGTAGACAGGAATTTTCAGTAAGTCATTTATTCAGTTCACTTCAATAATGCCAGTAACATAAATACTCGTAGTTTTTTCCTTTTACATTTATTAAAAACTTTTCATCATGAGTGTGTTGCTCCATTTAGGTTTAAGGTGATTCTAAATGATTGTTTCGTTTTTTATGTTAATAAAACAATTTATGGCAGTGTTCTTCAAGTCACTTCACTCAGTGCCAAAATCAGGACATAAAGAAACAACAACCAGCTAGTGGTCGCTGGGAGCCAAATCTGGCGAATACGGGGGATGTGGGAGCAATTCGTATTTCAATTCATGTAGTTTTGCCATTGTTTCAATCGACACGTTATACGGTGCACTGTCTTGATGAAACAAATTTTTTTTCTTTGCCATACTCGGTCGTTTCTTTGCAATTTCGGCCTTCAAAGCCTCCACTCCACTATATAATATTCACTGTTGATGGTATTTCCCTTCCCAAGATAGTCGATGCATATTAGACTACGCATATTCCAAAATACCACTCCATAAGCTTTTCAGCCGAACAACATTTCGTTCAGATCTTGAACTTTCCTTTACTTCTTGAAAACTTGGTAGTTATCCCTATCCGACTCGACTGTGATATTTTATCTCATGTAATATCTTGCATGAAATTGATAACCAATCATTGTGAAATTTTAAATATTGTATTATGTGCTACATGAATGTTTTTACTGTCATTTTTTTATCTTTTCTAGAGTCTTATTACATTATTATTATCCTTCATGATAGATGACTTAGCAGCACATTTGATAATGCAGACCGCCACTGTTCTTATTTATTTTCCTCTTCGGGGTATTTTAAGTGATTTGTTTACAATTGCAATAGAAATTAGACATAAGACCGATTGGTGTACACGTGTTATGTATACACAGATGCATTTCAATTGCACGATAGATTTCACATTATGTAAATTAATATGAACGTAAAGTGGCCGCATAACTTCAAGTATCTCTAGAGCAAACACAGCGTAATATTGTTACGATACATTTATACCCATACCAATCGTCAGCGATCATTCGGAAAATCAACTAAGGTCAATGGCTCCCACTGAAAAACGTCTAAAATGGTAGCAAGCTACCAAAAACGACGCTCCCCAAAAGGAAGACTTAACAAATTGCCTCTGGTCTGGATTTCTGGCCACACTGGCCTAGAAGGCAATGAGGATGCTGACTCCTTTGCAAAGAACGGTGCTGCAAGTAGCTTCATCGGACCAGAACCTGTCATTGGCATGCCTTTAGGCTAGTATTACTCATAGTGGGCGATAACGCCCCCTTGTGGGCGCTGGATGCCTATAGGGGGGCAGTAAAGGGCACAGAGAAGATTGAGGGGCGTTGAAGCAGTTAAGGGGGGCGATGGCTAATTTAAAAATGGTTTTTTGCTTTTTATACAAACTTTACCGCCCCTTTACGCTTAACGCGCGTTTCCTCGTGTAACGCCATCTCGGGTACTAGACAGTAACTATTTCCTGTCCGATAGTTGTTAAACTGTACAATAAGCTTCAATGCGAAGCGAAAGTACTAGGCCCGCCCGCTGCCTCATATAAAAGCTAGCGCGCCATCCAACCAGTAATGTCATTCGACGATATTACGAAAACAAGTGAATTCAGTAAGCGACTAGCTAGGTAAAGTGCTGTACGTGCGGTGGTGAATACTGTGAGTGGTGTCATTAGTGAGTTATCAATACTCGATTCTCTACTTCGGCATTTTTGAAGACTAAATTATGTCGGAGAAGCAAAAAAGAAGAAACAGCAGTATAGCGCGGAATATATAAAATATGGATTTATTGGAAATCCCACAAATCCATCTTCGCCTGTGTGCCTTTGTCAAAAAACATTTTCGAATGACGGGATGAAACCCTCAAGGCTACAAGATCATTTGAATAAAATGGATTCAGATGACTTATTTTCAAGAACTGGAAAACAAACACTCAGCTCAGCCAACTGTGTCAAAACTTTTTTCAGCGGCTTCTAAGCAAGATGACGACGGACTTCGAGCTTCCTACGATATCTCCTTGCTAATTGCTCAAACAGGTAAACCTCACACTATTGGAGAGGATTTAATTTTACCGGCAATCAAAGAAGTAATAACTACTGTGCTCCATAAACCAGTGGCAGATAACCGAAAAATTATTTTGAGCAATAGTTCCGTGCAAAGACAAATTGATGAAATGGCTGAAAACATTTGAGAGTCATTGTGCAATCATCTGAAGATTTCTAAATTCTCAATTCAGTTAGATGAGACTACTTTACCAACAAATGGAGCATTGTTGTTGTCATACGTGAGGTTAATTAAAAATGAGAATATATATGAAGAACTACTATTTGCCAGAAATTTAAAGACGGATACAAAAGGAGAAAACATATGTAATACACTGAAAAAATTTTGTGATGACAAAGAAATTCCACTGAAGAATATTATATCAAAGAATATTATATCAGCTGCTACGGATGGCGCCCCAGCTATGAAAGAACGTCACAAAGGCTTCGTAGCATACTTAAAAAATAAAATTCCAGATGTGTTCGCTATACATTGCGCTGTACATAGGCAAAACTTGATTGCGAAAAATTTGTATGAGCGCCCCTCTCTCTATCACTGCAATATATCGTCAAAGCAGTCAATAAAATCCAAAACAGCTCTCTAAATGACAGATTATTTGATCAGCTTTGTGTTGCTAATGATGATTTCAACCGATTGCTACTTCACACAAATGTGCGTTGGTTATCAAAAGGTAACTTGTCTGACAATCTATTTGACTCTGTAATAGAGTTCTTGAAGAACAAATACAAACAATTGCATGACAATCTCATCACTTCAAAGACCTGTATAAATTATTTAATGATGCCAATCTCCAACTTCAAGGTGACGACTTGAATTTGATTAAAACAAAAAATGTCATTCCTGCTTTTGTAGCCAAATTGCTCTTATACAAGAATAATATCGGCAGACGTGAGTTTCTCAATTTCCCTAATTTGTCAGAAGTATTCTTCAACAACGATGACTTGCTTGTTCACTGCCAACATTTGGAGAACCTCCACAGTGATTTCGCAGAACGATTCCAGGATATTTTGAAATTGGGAATACAGGACTGGGTGTTCAGGTGTTTCCTGTCAAACACTTGTCATTTTTCGTAATACTTCTATTTTTCCTTTTTGTGTTTCATACTTTCTCCTAATTTCCTATTTAGTTTCAATTTTCAACGCTTTCCTCTCGAAAGTTTTCCGGATTTGAAACTCCAAAAAATTGAGTTCCAACTTTCAGTTTGATTTTTTTCTCATCACTTCATTTCTATTTTTCAATAATCTATTTCGGCAACTTCATGAGGAACGTATTCCAATTTCAAACTGATCATATATATTAAATTTTATATTTCTAACAACCCAACTTCCACATTCTCCATCCCTAATCTGGTAACCAAATTATTGAATTGAGTCTTTCTGTACAAAAACGAATCACAAATGAACTGGAATTCGTAGAACAATTAAAATCTGAGATGGAAATTGCAAATTGGGCTTTCAAGGACTGTCTGTCCAAGCAAGCACTTTGGTTAATTAGCTTTATGCCAGAACTTCAAAATGGAAGACAATTATATTGTCATATCCCATTCTTTCCTACTCGTTATCTCATTTTATGAATATGAATGTGCTACTGAAGATTCTTTCTTTCAAACGAAATTTAATTAGAAGCAAATAAAAACGGGGTGAAAGTACCCACTAGACATCATCATATTGAAGTTCACGGAAAAATGCTGGAAAATGTTTGTAACGCAGTCAACAAGCACCAGCTACGTTCGCGGTATTTTCTAACTATTTCATAGAAATATATACATGCATACATGTAAAAATATTTGTTTCGTTTATGTTACGTTAGCTGTCAACTTTAATCAATATCAGTTCATATGATAAAAGTGTAACTGATCGCTGTCTGTTTACCTGCGTTTATGTACTCTCATCTTGAAAACGGGTTAAACGATTTGAGTGCGGTTTTCACTAATATATTGTGATGAGCTGATAAGTGTTTTATTCGTTCCATAAATTTGAAATTTATATCATTCAAAAAATTAGTTCGAAATTGAGAAAAAGAGATTTCAACAAAACTATAATCATGTTCTTATGTGATTGAAAGATAATATTGAGAAAACAGTATTTCTAAAGTAATGTATTCGAACAGAAAAATGAAGGGCTGCTACAAACCTTTGCTTCTTGATAAATGAAATCCCATCGTAAACTGTTCTACAGTGTTTTATCAGAAGTTTTGTCTATTTTATTGTCATGTGTTTTTGTAGCTCCATATATCAATAACTATATAGTGAGTTTCAAAAAGTTTGCACTTTATAGGAAACTTTTCTATAATGCATTTGTAGAAAAATTTTATTCCTGATAAAAATGGATGCATTGCGAAAAACTTGTATTTGGGCTGTCGGAATTCTAAATTCCCGAACGATGTACAGAGGAGAACAAAAAATATAAATTTTGATCAAGAGTAATCTACCCTTATTTTCGACATTATCAAAAAAATTATCGAGAAAAGTTGTTTGAATTTAAAAACAATATTCAGATTTCAAATCACACCCACCTACGTTATGGTTCTCGCCTCATAAAGAGTACTAGTATCTCAAATATACCCTAGGGCCTCATTCATATTACTATAATAATATTTCAACGCAAAATTCAGTTCAATTCATTATTCTAACTAGTATATCGATGTTTGTTGAAAATGGTTTGAATTTTCATTAGTTTTTTGGTACAATCTGATATTTCACTCTGTATGTCTGTCTTTAATAACTATCAGTATGATTTAGAGGCAAGAAATTATTTCAATTTGTCATTTAATATGTCACTGAATACTTCTATAATGGAAAAATATAAATAGAATAGGTATGAATGAAATGAATTAGAAAGTGAAAAACAATTTAGATGCTAATTGCTTTCATCAGAAGCTAATTCAAATGCCATAAACCTTGCATATATTTTTGTGGTAACGCACAACCACGGAATTTTGATTGAATACATCAATAATATAAATCTGCTGAAATATTTCAAATTGAAGTATCTAATAAACTTAAAGAATTATCCCCTCCCAACATTGTACTTTATTTGAATCTTATGAATTGAAAATTTTCTTCTCTCACATCCAACTTTGAAAACTCCTAATTATTCTAATGTGAGATTCGTGATATTGATAATGTTCAGTATAAAATATAGTTTCAACATCCCTGCATACTTAGTGACAAAACTTCTGACCAGAATGAATATGGTGTCTGATGAGAGCTTTCTACATCTGTCGACTAGATCTTTCAGACCTCACGAATCAGAATCTTGCATTGACTAATGACAGTTTGGTTGAAAAGTCAGTCACAGAAAAAAATTCGGTTGAATTCGATTCCATTATTCAATATAGTTGTCTTCAAAGTCGATAGAACGATTAGAGCGGTCATACAATTTTTCTATATCATTTTTATAGTACGATTTATTTTTGGCCTCAAAATAGGCCTTAGTTTCGACGATTACTTCTTTATTCAGCAGTGAATTCTTTTCCAGAATATTTTAATGAGATCTGGGAACAGGAAAAAGTAGTTAGTGGCCCGTTCTGGAAAATACGGTGTCTGCGGAAGCAATTTGAAGCCCAATTCATACAATTCTGACATTGTTTTCATTGATTTGTGACACAGTGCATTGTTTTGACAGAAAACTACTTTTTTTTTCTTCAAATGGAACCGTCTTTCCGCGATTTCAAACACTTCAACAACACTATGTTATACTCGCTGTTGATAGATTTTGCTTTTTCAGGATTGTCGATGGATATCACACCATCCGCATCCCAAAATACTAATATCATAATCTTGCCAGCCGACTGTTGCGTCTTTGCACGCCTTGGAATCGGTTCACCACGTGCAGTCCACTCAGATGACGATCGTTTTGATTCTGGTGTGAAATGATGGAGCCACTTTTCATCAATTGTCACATATCGATGCAAAAATTTAGGTTTTTCATGGTGGAACAGCTTCAAACACTGCTCAAAATCATCCGTTGTTGTTTTGTGGTAGATTGTGAGCTCACGTGGCGGTACCCAGTTCGAACAGAGCTTTCGCATACCCGAATATTCATGCCCATTATGTTCAACACTCCCCTTTGATATCTTCAGAGTCTCAGTTATCTCTATCAACTCCACTAGACGATTATCCAAAATTACTTTGTGAACTTTTTTGATGTTTTCGTCAGTAACAGCTTTTGGCCATCCAGTGCGTGCATCGTCCTCGGTGCTCTTTTTACCTCCTTCAAACTTAGTAACCATTTCTCAACGGTTCATTTTCCTGGCGCCAAATCCAAATGATATTTATCAAGCCCAGCCCTGGCTTCAACAGTATATTTTTTCGCCAAAAAGCAATGCTTTTTTGTCACAGGAAAATTTCTTTCTATCCATTTTCTTCAAAATTAGAAAAGTTGATTCACTTAAACTGTTCTAGCCCACAAACTGATAGTTCGACAGCTGTGAAATTTGTAAACGTGTCTTCTGTAGGTTAGCAGTAACTGAAAATCATACAGATTCAATACTACTAGTGCTATGTGTGTATTAGCCTACGAACTCTTCAGCCCACCTAATACCTCCTATTTTGTCAAAGAATCAAATTGACTCTGATTTACTTGTTATTTCCTTGACTGTGGATGAATATTGAGAAAGATGTGTATGGTGGGCTGAGCAGACTTTGAATGATAAAAAAAGTTCACTCATGTGAATCTTTCGAAAGAAATGTGCGAGACTGATTTTAAGATTTTTGCGATTGGACGAACAGTTTTTCATTTGATTATTCAATGTGGGGAAACCATATCTTCGATTTCTGTACGCAGAAATGGCTAAAATGTAAATTTCCAACAGTCGGCGGTCAGGCAAATAGCGCTACACAATTATAGAAAATGGTATGAGAAATCTCTGACCGACAGTCGTCGAAAGTTTTCAACCTTTGGCAGGCTGACTGTCCAGTGACAAGACAATACCTAGTCAGGAAGTGTGCTAGAGGCCTTCAGTTATTCTACACTTTATAGTTTAGACGCTACAATGGAACTATTTGATAAAAAAACTTTAGATTATGTTGTTCAAAAAATTATTTGGTTGGAAAAACATCAATTTTGTTATTTGATATCAGGGTCATCGATATGATTTTCTGCAAATTTCGAAATCAGCTTATGGGCATGTGATAGTCTATAAGTGAAAGCTGGAAAAATAGATCATACCTGGATACTTTCATTCTTATACTACTGGTTTTAAATCAAATTATCTAAATGGATAATTCGTTCAGGCCAGTCTCAACTCATCTACATAGTAGGTTTATAGACTGACAACCATCAGAAAACAATTACTCCCTTGACTAATACCACGAAGCGCGTTGGATTATATCTGACAGGTGTCAGTGCAGGATTCTTCACAAAAGTAATTCCTGCATATGCAGTTGGCGATACAACTTCCGGAATCGATTTTTAATTACTGTAACACACTTGCAAACTGGTTTCGAGCTGGTTGGCTACTCGTCAGTGCAAGATAGTGTCTATCATCAACTAGAGTCGATGATTTCCGATAATTAAAAATCGAATTCCTTTCAGGGTATCATTCTTCGAACTAGGCAGAAGCGAATGTCCAACAACATCGTCCCATCTACCTGTCGATGTACTAACTAACTTCATATCCACATGGCCCAAGACCTCGTACAAGGACAAAAAAACTTTTATTCTTATAGTTTCTGGATACTGAAATTTTACCTTACGTTTGAAAAAAATATTGAATGTTTCCTTTGAGAGAGTACTATCATTGCCAAGGAAAAAATGTTTTTCATAACTAAAACTGAAACGACTCCATTATTCTCATTTCTAACTGGAAGTAATTTGATGGAAACAATAACTTCCAGCAGTAGCAGTTTGAACACCTACTCAAATGAAAATTACCTGGTGAATACTAGACACACGAGAGTCGCTGAAAGAATAGTGAGTTGCTGTGAAAGAGCAGATTGGGACTTCTGCATCGCTCTGTGGAGATCGTTCTGCAATAAAAAAAATTTTGAGTTAGAGAAATATAGCAGTTCCAAATGAAATTCCAAAAATGTTTTCATTCGGGCAGAAACAAAATTATATTAGGCCAGTTAAAATCAAAATAACGGATGAATATTTTATTGAACATGAAATTGACATTATTGAGAGCCTAATGGTTATAACGTAATACGTTTATGCAATTTTAAGGTATCAGTTACACATGAAGTTGAAACTGTCTTTGAATTTTATTTTTATGAATTGTTTATTCCACCATGAGTAAACTAATGATTCATTTGAATACATAGAAAAGTACATTAGGCCAGTTGAAATATAAACAAAATGGATTTTTATATTATTGAACATGAAATTGACATTTTTGAAAGCTTCGTGGTTATGATCTCAGTATCGAGCATGTTTATGCAATAACAAGACGTCAATTTAGCGCACCTGCTGATCAGATTATTGTTCCAAATCATGCCCTGAAGAAAGAAACGCAGTATGCCACTGGTAGCCGTAAACCATATGTGACATGGTTAAGAGCGCGCTCAGCCCGAGTGAACTTTCGCGAATCTTCGATGTTCGTTGGCATTCAAGATTTAACGAGAACACCGTTACCGTCGTTTGATGGTATTACAAAGAAAAATCTAGCACCTTCGATTGCCAAATATAAGCGCTAACCAATCGCCTATCAGAGTACAGTGCGGTACGCGGATCTAATAGGACGATAGAAATTCAATTAATTGAAGTTTCAGTGGGACTGTTTTGTTATATCAAAAGGTAAATAGAGTTGAGTTTGATTATTGTTCAGTGTAATCAATTTTTAGTGAATCCACGGGAAAAAACGTAACATTTGTTGTCGAAAGCGGAATAATCAACTGTATTTTTTTGGTTCATGATGAAAACAAAGAGTGTCGGATACGACAAGATGGAAGAGTTCAAAAGAATGTTTGCGGCTTTGCAAGTGAACCTGGCGGAGAATAAAAAACGCAGAAGAGAGAAAGACGAAAGAAGGAGAGAGAAAGAACGATTACGCCAAAATGAAGAAGATGAACGCAGAAGAGAGTAAGATGAACGAAGAAGAGAGGAAGAACGATTACGCCGAAATGAAAAAGATAAACGCAGAAGGGATGAAGAACAATTACGCCGAAAGGAAGATCGTGAATTACTACTGAGTATTCAGGAGAAACAGGTGAATACTCAAGAAAAACAGTCTAATTCATCTATTAGGCCTTCTATCGATGTGACCCTATTCAAAGCCACGTACGCTTGGCCGGCAGCGAACAAATTTGAACCCAAGTATACAACAGCGTGGTCAACCGTACTACCCTGCAATTTGTGAACTGTACAATCCCAGCATAAAACAATTAGCAACATTCTACGTTCAGCTGTTCCATGCCTGAATTTACCTGGAAATTGCACAGATTTCGGTTGAATAACGTGGATTCCATCTTTGCCGAAGTTGATACGGATCGATGGAATGTCCGTGTCATACATTTGTGCTCTCCGGAAACAGGGCCATATAATTTCCATAATATGAAGATGACACCATTTACTAGACCCTAAGACACATCAACATTGTATCGCAACATCACCTTGGCCCCCATAAATATTTCCAACTCTTTAGGCAAACCCCCAGTCTTGTTTATATCAGATGGTATAATATTATTTAAATCTATATTATCATTTTTTCTAGTACAATCT
>WOGR01011210.1:0-10641 GCA_015342045.1 Leptinotarsa lineolata | reverse complement strand
ACTGATTTTGGACGACCGTCACGAAATTCGTCTTGGAGTGAACTACGACCACGATTGAATTCATCATACCATCGATAAACACTGGTCCTTGATGGAGCTTCATCGCCAAAATTTGAATTAGTAATTCCATGCACTGTCGCTGAGTTAATCCACGTCGAAAGTTATAAAAAATAATCGCGCGGAAATGTTCACGATGTAATTCCATCTTAGAACCAAGATGAATCTTTTAAGTTACTGTGAAAAATACAAATAATGCTCGTATGTTAAAATGTTCTGAGTACGTATAAAATCAAAAATGTCCAACTTTATGATAGAGCTGCGAGTTGCCAGATTGCAACACTAGGGTTGCCAAATCCGGAAACATAAAAGGCAATCTATCGTATTAGCTTGTTATGTTTCAAAACTTAATAACAATTCAGTGTGTCCGATATACTGCCTGTTGTGTCGGTTTGTCATAATGAGGATGAAGAACTGAAAGTTTCGGTAAAAGCATTTGAGGATTATCAGAATCCTTTACTGAAATGAGTTCAGGCAACCATTTGCGAATAGCTCCAGTATCTTTACAAGTTATAGAAACTTTTGTGAAATTTGAGCAAACTGACCGAATCATTCAACAATTTTGGGAAACTTGCTCTTAACTGTCACTGATTTCTGAGTAAAATTTTGTAGTGCCATCTGGGCATGACCAACGGGTGATTTTTTAGAGGTATAGGATTTGAATTTCAAAAATAAAACAAAGAATTTTAAAAAATTGATGAAATCTTCATAGGAATTGATAGAACGATCATTATAATTCAATGTTTGGAGATGATTTCATGCAAATGTTGTCCGCGACTCCGCTTCAGATGGCCCATGCGTTAGGTCCAATTTTGGCTAACTCTTTCTAACATATCGACCATTCATGGATATCATCACTGTAACTCCGTATATCCCACAAAATTGCACACCTCGTGTCTAAAAGTCACACTCCTGTTTCCACTATCAACTCCACCCTCGCACCCACTGCCGGTCCGTCTCTTCACTTGTCCAGGAACATAAATACCACGCCAGAGCCTGTGGACCCACAGTCGACGCTTCGAAGTAAGAGATTGAGACCTGGGGAGTAAGCAATCTGTTAATCTGAAGTCCGGGTTGAACTGCATCTGAGGTCTCATTCTACTTACTACTCAGGTAGTAACACGCTGTGAGGGTTTTGTGACTTGACGTCGGGGTCTCAATCTGCCTATTCCACAGGTCTCGTCGCTGGTAACCACAAGAGTATCAGTTTGCATACTCCGCTTGGGAGTACTCGATGCTTCGGAGTAGGCAGATTGAGACCCTTGCTGAGACCAGTGGTCAGACATTATCTGATGGAATTTCCGAAACTATTGAAATTGATATATCCTTCAAAAAGATCTAGATGATATTTCGTATGACAACCACTCAATAAGTTAGGTAATGTTGATACAATGAACATTTCAGTTTCAACTGACTCTTTCAATGGATTTTCTTTTATGAAGACTATAATGACAAAAGTTTCCAAAAAATCACTTTTTTTTACCTAATGGAAATATAAATGCAAACTCTATCCTTATTTCAAATAATTCATTCATTTTTCCAAAACAACTATTACTTATGTCGATAAATTTCAATCTTCTTGATTGAAATCGAATTTGGCATTCTGTACATTCAATTATATTCACCATTCATCCATGTTTTTGTCATTATATCTTTAATTCAATATAATAGCCAAGTTGAATATCATCTTTTGGTCTATTCAGTTTTTAACCCTTTCAACAGGTAAGCACACTCGACCTCCAGGCAAATAATGTTTTTTTCTGTTACATAACCAAAAACCAGTACAAGAAGTTATTCATTATTTCATTTGAATTGTCTCATTTCAACTCAACAAGTGGATGTTCCGATGCATCTTGTATAGCTCTTCAGTCATAGAAAAGAAGCAATTACCTTTAAAATTCTTTCTGTTCCAATTGGGATTCAACTCTCCTGCGTTTACAAAATAAAGCTCAAAACCCAATAACTTTCCTCATTATGGTGCTTGATTCCCAAGTGGAATGAAATATCCGTAACCGAGATTCATTTTCTGTCATAAAAATTATTTAATTTCGGTTTCTTCAGGTTTCTTATAACCTCAAGTTCAGGGTAATAAATAACTGAATTGTGGAAGATATATCAACGGAAATTGATTGAAATGAATATTCAGAGTAAATGCTTTGAAATAGTGTTCCAGAGTTAGCCCCAAATTTGAATTTGGCGCCATTTCTGCAGTAACGTGCTGACAACCATAAAAAGACAATTTGTCAGCTGACAGTTCAGGGTTAGTACGGTTAATGTCTTTTTCGTTGAACATTATCGCAAAAGTAATAAAAGTTTGGCGGCCGCAGATAAAAACTTTTATATAAAATATGGTCTGAGTAGTGGTTTGACTTCAAGGACTTTGGAGAGATTAACTGGAAAATTCAGGGAGATTGGGAGATTATTTTTGTGAATCCAGGAACATCATTTCGCCGTCGTGGACAGAATTGTGAATTGTAAGAATCTCGCTACTTACTGAAGATATGGGTCTCCATATTTAGAAAATGCAGTCAACACAACAACAATTGGAACCTGTTGACCATACACAGCAAAGAGAGTTCGTTGAATGGATTATTGAACATCAACAAGTGGAAGCTGAATTTTTGAACAAAATTATCCTAAGTGATGTAGCACATTTTCATCTTGAAGGCTTTGTTAATCAAAAAACAAATGCATCTATACTGTTTGATGTGAACTTTGGGATGAAGGCATCGTTGGATCTGTCTTTTTCGAGGTAGTGACTGTAACTGATGATCAATATCGTGACATGATGACACAGTTCTTCGTTCCAAAATTGGATAATATTGGTGTGGCCAATATGTAGTTTCAACATGATTGTGCCACATGTCATGAACCAACTCGAATAATCCATGAGACAGTTTCAGATCGTATACTCCTTTTTTTGGTGATAAGAATTGGCCACCTAGCTAGTGTGGTTTAACACTTTCAGATTTCTTCTCATGGTGTTATTAGAAGTCAAATGATACAAGCCCACTTCCACTAATGTATTTGAAGAGGAAATTAAACGCTTCATCAACGAAATTCTACCACATTCATGCAAAAGGGTCATAGAAAATTGCAACAAAAGACTGCTTATGTGCCAGCAAAGTCGATAGAAAAGCCCCATTTCAGACCACCCCCACTCCTCCACGTTTGTCATCATACGGTCAACCAATCATAACCTACCGCGCACAGCCAGTGGGAAATTCAAATTGTTCTCACTTCAGCGAAAGGAGCCACCCAGCCAAGCGGCTGTCACGTGGTCCCAGTGGCCTCCTGCAGAGAATTAAACTTAGGTCTTCGGCGTGGTAGGCTTGATCATTAGCCGCGACACCAACGTGAGATCTTGGAAGTAATTGTGAAATGATGATAGTGATGGGGTCGGCAGTTGTCCTGCGTTAATTCTAGGATACCTATTATGTAATCATTCTGTACTGTATCAAATTCGAGTGTACATGTATCTATGTGTCTTACTGATGTTGCATTTGATATTGAATGCTTTGATGTTCGAATGGTTAATGTTGTACTCGTATTTTTAGTATAAAAGGCAGATGTAATTGTAGATAGATAATTTAGGAAAAGAGGTGTAGAAAAACTAATTAGAAGGTATATCAATCGACTAATAATGTCGATTGTGACTTGATTGTCACCTCATATTCGTTACTCCCGAATACATGAATAATTCATGTGGATTTTATCCGACTAACAGAGTCAAATTGATTCAGTATCCTTGATGGACATTTATTTTCCTTCTAATTTACTCTTTGAAGTCCATTGAATCGCAAATGAGTTTTAAATGGAAATCCTCACTAAATTCAATTAATTTTTTGATTACTAATTACTAGTTGATTAAAGTTTCGTTAAAAAAAACCCTAACATTTTTCTCTTCATTACTTTTACTGCGCGGGGGTATTTGTTAATTATGTAGGCAATTGATTGATTAAAATGAAAATACAGTCTATCACGTGTTTTCAAACTTGTAAAAATGTGTTTTTGTTAAAATTTAATTTTTCGTGGGTCTTTCCTCATGAACACTGTTTGTCAAAGTTCAAGTGTCACTCACACAGAAAGATTATTAGCTATTGGATACCACTGTCTTTATATTCCCATCGTCATCAATTGAAAATATTTAAGGGATACATCCCAAGATGGAACTTCTCCTATTCACTTCGCAAATGTACAGATGCGGAAAACAAATATCGGAACATACGACCAGTTTAAAATTAAAGATTTGTTCGAGATGGAATATCAACCATTCGATTGAAACACACGTTGATGTATCCATTGCGATTTGTATGTTCCGATATTTATTTTCCACACCGGTATATAGCATCTAATGAGCAATTGGCATGTTTGGTGAACAGGGAGCGGTGTAATTCCGACTATTTGTTATATTTCAATCTCATACGTTCAGAATATTTATTTGACAGTCATACCGCATTTTGAGCAATTATATTTCACTACACAATAGCCTCTTCAACTACAGAAGCTATTGTATAATAATGTTCGAGTTACTGTTTTGTGATACAGATACACATTATTCGTGCAATATCAAATTAGCGCTAATGTCAGACCGGACCACTAAATTCTCGAAAAATGTACATTGTTGGAATGTTTTTTTGTTCCAGATGGCCTTTCTCCAGAACCGCTCAATATCACTGGTTGACATGTACATTGACAACACCGAACCATCAGAAAACGTTGGACAGATTCATTTCTCTTTGGAGTACGACTTCCAAAATACAACGCTCATACTCAAAATTTTACAGGTGAGTTTCAATTTCCAACACACCATTTAGTTTTTTCTGCTTCAAACTGGTGCTGCTTTTCATAATCAATATATGTTTTTTAGAAAATGTCAACTTCAACAAAATATTACATGATTTTTTTATGTGATCAGTAAAAGTACGCATTTTCCGTGCAAACAATTTATTATTTTCAACTCCACTCTTTCAGTGGAGATACTGTGAATCTTATCTTACTTGATATTCATTATTTTTACGAAAATAGTTGAAAAATAACAAGAAGATCTCTTAATAACAATACTGCAGAATCAACAGTGAATTCTAGTTTTGTGAGTAATATTCTTGAAGATTAGAATAGGAAAATTAGAAACCTGCATTTTAAAATCTCCTTCAGCCGTGTTCCCATGGATCTTTTGGTGGTTCCGATGTAAACCTTCCCACAAGTGCATGGTCTGCAATGTACTCCTGCTGCTGATAGTGAGCTTGGTTGTATCTTCCTGGTGGTTTTGAAAACCGTTCCAATGTTGTGTTTCCCCAAGAATTTTCTTATTCTGTCTGTGATCCTACGGATACATGGTAGATACGCACTCCAACCATCTGAACCTCCTCCCCGTTTTGAACTATGGAACTTTCCAGTTTCATGGTTTTGGTTGATCTTGGGTACACTGTATTCATTAGATCTCAGGGTCACTTGAAGATATTTCAGTTCTTCCTCTGAATGCTCTGGTCCACATATTCTTCGATACCGTTCAGTTACAGTAGAAACGACTCCTCTATTTTGACTAAGATGGTAGTTTGATAGTACGTGCAGGTACCTGTGTGCGTGGGTTTTCGGTACACTGTGTGGGTTAGTCTAGCACCACGTCGTTCGATGAGTACATCTGGGAATGCTATCCGCTAGTCCTGTTCAGTCTCCATGGTGGACGCGATGCTGGGGTGTCAAGCGTTGAAGTGGTCCAGGAAAAAGTTTGGAGTGTTCCTTCCCTGTTTCCAGACGACGAAAGTGTCATCAACGTAACGTAGCCACAAGGTCGGTTTCAGCTCCAAGCCGTCGATTGCTTTTCCTTCAAAACGTTCCATGAAGAAGTTGGGAGAATGTATTGATAGTATCTACTAAGTTTTTGTCATTTGTTAGTAGAAGGTCAAGAAGATAATGATTGTTATCAATTCTGAATCTTACATTTGTGAGAATTACAGGAGTCGGAGGATGCGTAAAGAGAGAAAATGAGTTTGAATAAAATAAAGAAGTCTACGACAAAGGAAATAGCACCGCAAGCGATTATACAACAGTGAGAGAAATTTACTGATGAAGTTCAAAAGGAAGAAGCACCAGTAGATTGCTTGATTTGAATTATAACACGGATTAAGAGAAAATGGGATAGAGGGGCAATATAGTAATCATGAAGAAATAACCTCAGCTAAGAAAGTAGAGAGACTTTTGCAAGAATTCTGGACAGAAAGCTCAATGAGGATCTAGAAGATACATTGAGACCAAATAGAGGAATCAGTAGAGAAAGTTATTTCATTGGAATAACTAAATGTGGATATGGGAAACAGGAACGTTGGAAATTCTATTGAAAAGTACAAACTAGAATGAGATCAAAACAGGAAACATTGTATATTCTACTGTTTTCAATAATTCTGAAGGGAAAATAGAAAAATTATTGATATCCAAATTGAGTAATGTGAACCTTAAATAATGAAACAAATCTCCAAAATGAATAAATATGAATATCAGTTGGAAAAAGGAAAAGAACTGAACAGCTGAAATGAGTAAGAGTTTCAACATATATGGACATTCCAAT
Organism: Leptinotarsa lineolata; assembly: GCA_015342045.1. NCBI lineage: Eukaryota > Metazoa > Arthropoda > Insecta > Coleoptera > Chrysomelidae > Leptinotarsa > Leptinotarsa lineolata. Next base: position 4,016 of record WOGR01011210.1, on the reverse strand, counting down.
TACATAAACTCCGCTCAAATTTATTCTCAGAAACAAATAAAACAGCTTAATATACAAAAGTTTAAGTTTTTGAGATCTGTTAATGATCTGCCTCACCCATTCATGAACTTCCATTATAAACTAACCAATACCAACCAAACTTCTTCCACTCAATAATGTCGTCTGTAAAAAAAGGTTACGATTTTCATGTGTCTGGTCAATTGAACTAAACTAGCAACTCCACAAGTTTCAAGCATTCGAAACTTCACATGACCTCAAGCCACATTTTATCCACAGTAATATCAAAGTGGTGAGTTTGGAAAACTCCTTACTTGCCTCGAGTGCGAGTGAAATGTTTTCCATTCCATGTTGGAACGGCGACAGAATGCATCATGAAATTTCGCGCCTCATGAAGAGTGTTAAATTTTGTTTAATAAAATGCCACCGACAGCTGAAACTGTTTTTCGTGCGTCTCATGCATCAGTCGCTTCATGTCAATTTCGGTGTAATAGGTTTTTCTGTTATCGTTGACTCCGCTGCTGGCATCATATAAATTTAGACGACTCCTAGAAATAACGGAAGTGAACCAGATTGAAAATATTTCAGATGAGTACAGCAATTGATTTCAATTTATTATTATAGATACATCATTAGTGTACATAATCCGGTTACTTGAAAAAGTTACTGGTAAATCAAATTATTCCCAATATTTTTCACATCACAATATTTTCATTCCAATAGTACGTGGGCACACTTGAAGACTGGCTTTAAATCAAATTGTCTGAATGAACAATTCCTTTAGGTCAGTCTCAACTCACCTACACAGTAGGTTCATAGACTGACACCTACCATTAAGTAGCTACTGCCCTGGCTAATACCACGAAGGGCGTTGGATTGAATACGACAGGTGTTAGTGTCAGTGCACAGAAGTAATTCCTGCATTTGCTGTTGACGATACAACTAGGTGTCAGTCCAAACCATTATAAACCAACTGGTTTATAATATATGGATGTTACATACACTTTTGATGAATTACTGAAAGAGCTCAGACAAGATATGAAAAAACATAAAAAAGAGATAATAGCAGGAGGAGATTTCAACTCCAAATCCTACATGTGGAACTCACCGGTTGACTCATAAAAACGGACAAGACTTTAGAAACAACATAATTACGTAGATATATTTCATTCCTCTTTCATTATTTTTTTCTAATTTCAGATATCAGATCTGTTGACAATCTGAAGCGACGTGAGTCCTAACCTTTAATGTTTCAGAAAAATATTGTCACTTACACTAAAACATGTTTTTCGTCTTTGCCATTCATATCATTCGTCTCATTTGCTCGATGGATCCTCCACGCCTATGCCCGACATCCACAAAACAGAAAATGCAAAACCTGATGTGAATAAAATGGGTATGAATTATTCAACAGCGCACACCGCAGGTTTTTTCCAGCGCAATAAGTGCGTTGCGTTGCCTCATCAACAAACACAATATGGATTGAATGTAGAAGAATTTATCTTCCTTTCATGGAAACAGCCACAGAATGGAAATAATCTGCTGTTCGATATTTCCTATATATTGTCTCGGATCTTCAAAGTTTTGTGATAGTTTATTGATTGAAATATTCTCTGTGAAACGAAAAGACAGTTTTCTCAGTGAGAAAAGTTGAATAAATGTCTATCGGATACAATCGAACGTCTGTCGTGGTATTAACCAGGGAATTAGTTGCAGGCATTTGCCAGATTCCGCCGCACAAGAACGTTGTGAGGTGTTTTTTCTGCCACACGCTTCATGCCCAAAATTTCCGAAAAAATTGCATGGCATGAGCCAACCGATATGTAGACATCCTCATCAACTTCTCTGATAGTGTTTAGACAATTCTCCACAATAATTTCTCCACTTTCTCAACATTTTCATGTTGATCTGCTGGTGTAATACCTAGCAAGAGCTATGTATGCTAATAAACATTCTAACTTCGAGACTAGATAGATTTCTTCAATTTTAAATTTTCGAACTTCGGTCCTGTGTCTCATACAATGTAACATTATGGCAAGACCGAAGAGTATTTATATAATATCGTGAGTTTTGTTAGTTTAGCGACCTCCTTCGTACGTGGACGATGCTTAGGAGGAACGGTTTGAGAGAGAAACGAGGGGGACAAGGCATCCGTGATTTCTTCCTGGCTTTTTGATGACAGAGAGAGTTCAGAGAGTTCCTTGGAAAAGGCAGCGGTCTCATAGTGAAGGGTTCGATAACTTGGTGTATGAAGGATTCTCTGGACAGTCGGTCAAGAGAGGTATTTCGTTTTGGGAGATAGTTTTCCTGGGTTGAAAAGTTTTTGAATATTTTTAAAAACAAGCGGTTGGCGCGATTTTAGATAGTCTTTTATTCTGACGTAGGAAAAAAGAAGTGTGTAAGGTTCGAGTGGAAATCGAGCAGGGACGAGCTAGGAGAAGACAGCGGTGAGTTGAATGTACATGTGTTGGTCCTAATCATCATATTTTTCTCCATATTTCCACGGTGTAGGTTCCATTATCATTATCATTATTATTATCTAATTTCATGTTGGACCAAAAATCCACGTTTTTTTCTTGAAAACGTGATCGATTGGGTACATTTCGACAAAATAGCGGTACAGTGAAGATAATGAGATTTCTCACCACCCTTTTTCTGACGTGTAGCCGCGTCGGTCTGTTGCGTTGACTGCTTATCAAACGTAGCCTTGGTAGCTAGTCTGGTCCCGATTTTCCGCTTGATATATCGCCAAGGTTAAATTAGTGGAAGGGCTGAATGTCGTCTCTCTATTACCCAGTCAATCATTAAGTAATCATGTGTAACTATTGCTTCGACGCCTTCAATTTTTTCGCAAGGCAGATTAATTGACAATGGAAGTGAACAACAGAACATGCGAGGAGAATATTGATCTACCGTATCTAAGGAAAATCTACGACATGACACGATCAAAAACTATTTTACGTCTTTATTCCCGCGCGAGAACGTACATACGCGAATAATGGGACTCCAAAAAGACCCCTTGCATTGATTTATCCTTGTGTTGCCGCAGTTATAATCTCTACGGCTTTCATATGGGCATTATTCTGGACGAGTTTCAACTCGGTGATATAGTTTGATCACCTCGTTCAGTGTCGAAAACTAAATCGAGTTCATCAGCAGATCAGATAGCTGCCCTGAAGAGAAATGATGCAAATCCTTCTCTCTCATGGCCGTGAACAATACAGAGTAGTGCACTCCTTATGACTTTATAGACTCCACTTCACTTCATATCATACAGAGGAAGCCATCCGAAGACTTGGACTTGGAAGATAGAACGAATCTTCTCATAAAAGTAATTATGGAATCACTAGGATGCTGTATACGAAACTGCTATTCCCATCTGAAGAGCAAATTCTTTACACAAGATGAGGGACTGCCAACGGAATCGCCGCTTTCACCAGTTATAGCCAACATATATATGGAGTGGTTTGAAACTCTGGCAATTGAAGAAACCCCGAGTCTGATTGAGATACGTTGACGACACCTTCATTATATGGAACCATGGGAATACCGAACTAGATGCCTTCCTGAAGCGCATCAACAGCGTAAGACCTTTCATCACTCTCACAATGGAGAAGAAAGTCCACAACGAATAGCCTTCCTTAGACGTATTGGTGAAGAGGACCGACACTAAGTGGGAAACATATGTATACCGAAAACTCACAAGGGACAGTATCTGAACCACGAATCCAACCACCATCAATCGACTAAAAGAGGAATCATCAAGACTCTAGTAGACCATGCTTTTGGGCTCTGCAATACGAAGGAAGATCTGGAGAAAGAACTAGGAATCATCAAAAATGATCTCTAATGAAATGGGTACTCCAAAGTGATGATGATAGATAGATTTTTATTCGTCGCCGTTTCGTCAACAGCATTACTTTTCTTTTTTGTTTTTAATTGTTATTTTTTTGCTTAATATATTTGCTATTTTCAGCTATTCTTTCGATTTTCAATTGTATTGGTTATTTCAGGGATTT
>WOGR01011208.1:0-10327 GCA_015342045.1 Leptinotarsa lineolata | reverse complement strand
GACAACTTGCAGGGAACGATTTTTCAGAAAACTTGAGAGCTATACACAAAAATGATCCGACAAGCCATAGCATCGAAGTTTGGCCAGCGAATCCTCATGCCACACACGGTCGAAGGCCTTAGAAATATCAAGCGCAATAGCTCCTGACTCTCCATGATTCTCGATTGCGTTATTCCAAATATGGAGTAGAAGTTTCACTTTGTTTTTCAATTGATGACGATTCAAGATGATGACTAGTATTATGAACAGATCGGTGTTCATAGACTCTTATCACAGGACCACCTGCCTGATGAAGTTTTATCTACTAAAAAGCTTTCAGCAACTAAATAATTCTCTTTACAACTAATAAAATTGTTTTCAATAATGTTAGCATTAATTGGTCCAGAAAAATCCACGAACCCATTCCCATAATCCTGAAAAATCAGGATATAAAACTATTTAGCTATTGTCGTGAATCCTTGTTAACTTGAAAACTCAACAGTGCTATCACACGAATAATAATCAATTACACAGTAAAAACATGAAAAAATATCACACCAACTGTCTCAACATCAGCTAGCTTATAAGTCGCGTTCTGTCACGTTCCAAACTAATATTAATCCGTTTGTATAATAAAACATAAGAGAAAAAAGAAGATAATATAAAAAAGGGGATAAAAGAGAATGAAGGAAAAAATGAAAACGAGAAGAGAAAAAAGTGTATACATGTTAATTCTTAGATAATTCATTTTGTAAACAAGAAAAAAAAAGAGGAGAAAAACATCTTATCAAGACTAACCAAGAGTCTCAGTTCAACAGTAATTGAAGAGTTTCGTAGTGACCGTGGTAGTGAGCGGACGTGCCGATAACGACCGTTCACAAAGAGGGTACGTAGATATCATGTGCCATTGCGGGACTCAATTTGTGTTGTGTATGTGTATTGTGATATTTTTGGAAAATTAAGTAGAAGTTGTTGATATGTCAAAACCCACTTCGCTGGTGAAAAGGTCTTCCAAGTAGGGGACGAAAAGTGCAAAAAAGTGAAAAGGTAAAGTTTAGACTAAATATTGAAGTGAAAAACGTATTGAAAGGACTGCCGGCCCCCTACGCCAGTAATCAGGCTGGATGTCGACGGATTCAACGAGGTCGTCAGTTCAATAACGTGTTATTTTTATTCGAAGGTCCCCCAAGAAAGAGGCGACCAGTATGGTAGCATTGTCTAGAGCAAGACAGCTACACCCTTCGACGAAGCTTCTGTTATTATATAACAAAAGGACATCTCCCCTTACAAAGACGCCATCTATGGGAACGTCAGATAACTCAATCCTTGGATAAACGAGGCTCCTCAAGGTGGTCAGTTGTAAAGGCAAGGTTCGATATCGCCGACGAGATTCGTCTCGTCTTTCACTTTCACTGCAGTTATCACTGCAGTGAAAGTGGGCTCTGGTTTCCAGCTAGTGTCGACGCTTGGCTTTGCAACTGACCACCTTGGGGGAGCCTCGTTTATTTTCGATATCCCATAGATGGCGTCTTCGTGAGAGAAGACGCCATCTGTTTTGGTCTGGTCTGTGTTTAAAATAAAGGTAAAACTTTTGTACTCACCTGTTATTGTCCGTGAATACTTTTTACGTTCCTATTCAAAGATATCAAAATCATAATAGCACATTGCAAAACTATTCATTTATTTTTCTGATACAAAGGGCCTCCTTCTCCCAGTCCATAACAGGTTTTTGGAAATGATTACAAAAATACTAGTTCTATTAATCCAATAGCTCAGAGTGAAAAATCCGAAAAATGGTAAACAGAATTAAGAGAAATCATCCCTCAATTTCTTACAAATTCTGGTTCTACCTATGAATTTTGTCCCATAAAAAGTGTGACTTCAGATACCTCAACATGTTAAATAATCGAAATTGAATAAACAATTTTCTCTCATAGCAAAAATATATACGAGGAGTGAGATTTTCCTGTCGGTTGTGCTGATAGTTTTAGTGGAAATATTTTTCCTATGCCTCTTGAAAGTCTTTTTGTTCCACCACAAACTGACTTTATGACTCTACGGCACTGAAAATACTTTTTTCTCAAGAGTTGCATAATCTAGAAATTTCTTTTGCAAATCATAAAAAATATATTTTTTATATAAATTATTATTAAGGAAAATTTTTAAAATATTGATTTCAAATAATTAGACAAAATGAACTATTCTCTAACAAATTGAGAACATTTGGTATCAAAAAATGATTATCTGCGACTGTCACAGTACCGATAACGAGCAAGAACTCAGAAACCGGTGTTCATGTAGTCGCTTGTTTGAAATCTAACTTATTTCATTGTAGAGAACACTAGCAACAATATTTCAAATCGGTAATCTCAGTTACAAACTCATCAGATAAATAGATGTTACACGTTTATCGAAAACGCAAAAAAATACTTACTTGAAAGCACGATTTCATCTGGTAATCTCTTCATGAATGCTAGCAATAAATGCAATTTAGGAATAAATAAAAACAAAAAACGGCCAACCAGATAATTGAATATAAATTATTGGGAACCACAATGATTCTAGATCCTTCAATGAACTGTAGCATCTAAAAACAGTTTTTTTGGGGGGGAATAGTAACCTATCCTACAAAAAAAGCGTTTTTCTTCGATATTGATGAACTGAAACCTTCCTATTGTGAAAACGCTCGATATTAGCCTATACCCAAAAAGATAAAGTAGAATCTTGCAAATGGCAAATGATCGTGTTAGGAATCACACGTTAAAAGACCTCGTTAGTTCTTACTCGCACAAGTTTCGACTTCTGAGGGTTGTCGTTTGTAGGGGTTTGTAGCTGGTTAACGGAAAAAACAAACATAACAAATAACAAACCAGTTGTTTTGCTATTAGCGATATCAAAAGTCGTATGTAATTTGGTGAATCAACGAATTCTTTAATATTTGGATTGCTTCCAAATCTTCAACGACCATCAATGTGATTCCCTTTGAATTTCTTCAGTTCGAAGTTCCATTGTCTAATATTGTATAAAATGATTTGAAATCCCTGAAATAACCAATCCAATTGAAAATCAAAAGAATAGCTGAAAATAGCAAACATTCTAAGAAAAAAAAACCTGAAATAAAATACAAGTAAAAAAATTGAAGAATTGAAACAAAAAACAGATTAATACAATTAAAAATTAAGCGATTTGAAGCCACGTTACTTCACGACGTTTCGATTGTTAGTGACGATACACAAAGATCGTACATCAAGTCTATTTTTCAAAAAAGGAGAGATCATCGCTAACACCGCACCAAAGTAAGCCCCCTCACTTGTAAGGACTACCCAAAATTCACAAGAAAGATATTCCACTCAGACCGATCATCAGTTGCAGAGATTAGGCTACTACAAAATTGTCTAGATTTTTACTCCCAACAATAAAACCCTTACAAGGGAAAATATCATCGTTTGTAAAGAGTTCAAGGCATTTTGTCGAACTACTGGGGGCAATCAAGTCACCGAGCAAGATAAACTGATCAGTTTTGACGTGGAAAGCCTTTACATCAACGTTTCGGTCGAAGAAGCACTCCAGATCATACAGAGGAAGCTATCCGAAGACGGGGATTTGGAAGATAGAACGAACCTACCTATAGAAGTAATTATGGAATTACTAGGGTGCTGTGTACGAAACTGCTATTTCCAATTGAAGGACGAATTCTTTACACAAGATGAGGGACTGCCAATGGGATCGTCACTTTCACCAGTTATAGCTAACATATATATGGAGTGGTTTGAAACTCTAGCAATTGAAGAAGCCTACAAGAAAGCCCTAGTCTGGTTGAGATACGTTGACGACACCTTCATAATTTGGAACCATAGAAATATCGAAATAGACGCCTTCTTGAAGCAAATCAACACAATGGAGAAGGAAGTCCACAACGAATTGCCTTTCTTAGACGTATTGGTGGAGAGGACCTATACTAAATGGAAAACATCTGTTGTATACCATAAACTCACACGGGACAGTATCTCAACCACGAATCCAACCACCATCAATCGACTAAAAGAGGAATCATCAAGACTCTTGTAGACCGTGCTTTCGGGCTCTGCAATGCGAAGAAAGGTCTAAAGAAAGAACTAGGCATCATCAAAAATGATCTTCAACGGAATGGGTACTCCAAAGTGATGGTGTAACAGACTTTGGCTAAAAGACAGCAAGAACCTCGCAAGGAAGAGAAGCCTTCACAACCAGTGATTGTACTTCCCTACATCAGAGGATTATCGGAAAAGATAAGAGGAATTAAGTCCAAGAACAACATCAGAACCTGCTTCAAATCCGGAAACACTATCTGTAGCAGACTTACGAAAACCAGTCCACCAAACGTGGACTGCGATTCCAAGAATTGCATTTACTGGATACCCTGTGAGTGCAGAAAATCCTATATCGGTGAAACTAAGAGGCCATTGAAAGTCCGCATTGCCGAGCACAAGAAACACACACAGCGAGGGGAAATCAGCAAATCAGGAATAGCAGAGCATGTTTGGACTCATCAACATAATATCGAGTGGTCCCAAAATGAGGTCGTGCACAAGAAGGAACACTGGTTTAGGAGGAAATTCAAAAAAGTCGCATATATGCTGTCCAACAACGTATTCAGCCAAACCAGCGTAGAGACACGCAACATATGGAACCTGTATTTTATTCTACTGTAAAATCATATCAGGGTTTTTTTTGCTTAATATATTTATTTTCAGCTATTCTTTAAATTTTTGATTGTATTGATTATTTCAGGGATTTCAAATCATCTTATACAATATTAGACAATGGAAGTCCAAACTGATATGATAATGTTAGGAAAGGTTTACAATTATTCAGTATTACAATAAATACAAAATATTAGGTAATCGTAAACGTAATATGTATATATGTATGTATATTACATCGAAGCAGTGTCGCTAAAGATATATAGAAATTCAAAATATAGATGTTGCGCCTTTGACTGCTTGAATGCTTGTTATTGATGAATCGTATTATATTACATTATTAAACTAACTTTTCGTTAGAAAATCCTGTAATGTTCCGAGGATCATCTTCTGTTTGTTTCATCAATTTTTTATAATCACTTTCAAAAGCGGTGATAGTTTTACATTACTGTCACTGTCGACCGTACACTGAACACTGAGTCATGCGTAGAGAGGCGAGAAAATGTGTTAAAGTGAGGAGAAAGGAAAGCCAGACATACTGGCGCCGTTATGCGAAACGCTACCAAGCGATTTACCCTCCCATTAGAAGTTGATTATCACTCATCTCACTGTTCTGGAGATGATAGCATTTTTTTATCGGAAACTTTATTTTGATTACGCATGGATTTAAAGATTACAAGCACTTACTTCTTCTAAGAGTTTTTAGCCTGCTGGCAGATGGATATGTTGAGGACACTCGGCAGGCAGTACTACATAAACTCACATAAGACAAAAATTTATATAGTAGCCGTGCGGAAACTTGCGAGAATTTCTTCTTTTAGCATAAACGATGCATTTCAGCGAAGCTGTTCTCAAACTTAACCCTCAAAATAGAAAAAATGCAATATATAGGTATATATAGTTCCAAAAACTATTATTGTTCGATCACCCAATCGTTTTTCCTAAAGAAATGAGCCGTGGTCAACATGTAGAAAGTAGCCTAATCCAATGAATGTAATTTAAGTTTTTTTTTAAAGTTTTCTATTGTGTAGGGCAGTAGATTGTAGAATTCAGCTGGGTTGTATAAAAATCTGCGAGTAAAAACAGAAGATCTGTGTTTGGCAATGACCAGGATCAACCAACCCTTCAATTTATTCATTAAATAATGTGGCATTTCGGTGTTCAAAATTTTGTGGGTGTTTGTAAGTAGGTGCTGGTGCCGTTTTCCGAGTTTCTCTAGTTGCAGCCAACCTAATTCCTTCATGACCGGTGATATGTATGTATTTTCGAACGTCGAAAAAAAAACGAAGGCAACTCTTTTGGATTTGTTGAAGAAATAGGGTCTCGCATTGTTTTGGTTTGAGTTTTTGGTGAGTAAGTCACGATTTTGATACAGTTGCCTTAAGATATTAGAGAACGTTCGAATCAAATGGCTAACGTGTTTGGAAATCCCAGTTCAGAATCAAACCACAGGCGTAAATTATTTCTTCAGTTTCCGGTCCAAAATCATCATTGCCGACATTTTGGAGGTCAACTTCAATTTATAAGCTGATTAAATGTCAGAGATAGTCGGTATAGTCTGATAAGATTTTGAGCAGAATTAATGTCTCCTCAATTATGATGATAATGCCAAGTGGATGATAAAAATGAATGTAACTGAATAATTAAGAAAGTAATGATGATATCTAGCAAATTATTTCTCCATGAATGACGACTAGCAAACTCTGTGGTAATGTATGAGCTGACAGTTCTGTAATTTGAATACATTTAGATTGAATAATCTAGTCCTTAGGAAGAATACATTCTGTTTTTTTTCAATTTTGTGCACACTCGATTGCCTTATTTAAATGATAAGTATCTCTGAAAATGGTAGAATAAACTCAGTAAAACGTCAAAATGTTCCTTTTCATGTCAAATCAAAATTTCCAACTGACCCGCATGCATTTGAAAAATGACAGTCAGTAACAGTAGCTGTTTATTTTTTGAACGTTGTGGTCATCGCAACAGCTCTTCCTTCGCTTTCTTTCGTTATCCACCCTATCTAGAGTGCGGTGCTCAACCTCCGTTGATCGAACGTACGATTTGACTAATGCCCGCCAACAAGAATGTGTCATTGATGTAATGTTCTTTTTGACATAAATCGCTCTCGTCCGAACGGCTCAAAACAGACGAATGACACACGGGAATTGAGGATTAGTGACAAACTGATGCCCGAAACTTGACTGATATAATGGACAGCCAGACGGTTCTAAATTATCTCTTGATGGATTTATGTATGAAAGGTTGAGTGCAAATAGTGATAGCTTCAAGGTTTGGTGCAGCTGTGGTGATTAATATTTCTCTTGAAATAGACGTATTTTGTGTTTTCGACCCGGAGACTTCGTTACTCCGGGAAAGTTTGGATAAAATGGAAAGTAGTTGGTCGTCTAGAATTATTCGTCAATCACGCTTCTTTTTGATATTCCACAGATGTGTACTGGTATATAATTATTTATTCATTCTCATATACATTATATATTATAACAACCAAGTTTAATTCAATGCGGTTTCCACATTACCATTTTAATATACACATTCTGAGTAATTTTCAAAATACTCACAGGAAAATTCATCATGTATCTATATTCAACGTCATCATTCCAACCAACCTTTTAAGTAATGAAATTTTCCTTCAATTTGTTTGATTATAATTCTCTAAGAACCAACTATTGCTCCTCGGTTGACAAAAAGTTACAATTAATTTGATTTTTGATAATATTCAAGTTGAGTCAGATCATTTTCAATTTTATGCAATATATTAGACTGTTCTTCTCGAACCCTCAATGCAAAACAAAAATTAAAATTTGGTCTGAATACGAATATACACTTATTCATTAGCGCGTTTCACAGATCCAGTTGTTGTCTTCAGAAGGTGAAATAGACTACTCATTAGTCTACTTGGCATATTCTCAAGAGAAAGACAGTCTGTATGCTAATAATGTACTTCGAAGCTGACTGTTAAACATATTTCGTTGAACTGCATCCAGTAATGATGGAACGCTTGGAAATGGAAGATATCCCAAAGAAGTGTCTGAAAGACTACGGGAGTATATATTCTAGATTGAAATTCTAGAGTCGTACTAAAACATTTGCTAAATGGACAGCGACCTCGCAATCGACGCCTTTCAACCATTAAAATCGTTGTGTTGGTTAAGTGGAATAGCTTTGAGCTAGACTTCGCCAACAGTCTATGAATGAACCATTTATGTACTGTCCTCGAATAATAATAAAAGGCGATTATTATTATTATTTAGAACTCATATGTTTGTCTCTTCAGTACTTCTTTAGAAGTGATTTTCTTATTTTTAGAAGCTGATAATTTACATAATAATTTTCTTATTATATAACTCCTAAACTTCAAGTCAATATAACAATAGAGAATTCAGATGAATTTTTTATAATTCATTATTTGTTTAGACAAACAACAACACCATGAAGTCCATGAATAACTCGAATGATGTCAAAAGATTCTTTTCGGACCACAGAAATCCTCAGCAAAATCCTAACGTCACGTCTTGAAGTATTGATAAACTAGCCAATGAATTGTCAGAATATATTCCAAATTCCAAAGTGCACTTGAAAAACAATTCACTATTGCCAAAATCTGTTTTTTCGTTAACTATTCGTCGCTCCCCTACGAACTACAACTCTCAGAAGTATCAACTTGTACAGGTAGACATTAGCGATGTTTTATCTTTTAACGTGCGGGGTGGAAGATATGCAGTGAAAATCGATCGTCCGACCGTAGGGCCACTACCGTGATCTTAGAAACTAACGAAGTTAAATTTATGAGATAGAAACGAATTTTGTTTTCATCTGTTATAGATCTCTTTTTTCAAAAAATCAAATAGCATTTAGGAAGTTCGTTTTGTTACGGTATTTTCGCTAAATTGACTAATTTTGTTGGAGTAATTAAATTTGAATGCGAAACGTCATCGTCAGACATTTGATAGATCGGTAACAGTTGGACATGTCGAAATTCAACATTCGAGCTCAAAATATTCCAGAGCGAGTTGCGAATTTATGTAAAGAAATTATGAATATATTGACCTGTCAGTCAATATTATCCGAACAATATTTGCTTTCGAAGTTATATATTTCAGTACCTATCCTATTCATTAATGCCGAATGGTAAGAAATGTGAAATGATTCAGCTTGTAGTCTATGATTATAATAATATAGAGTATGTTGGAATCATATGAAAAATTATTTTATTATTAATTGTAGGGAAAAAAATATGCTTCATACTTTTCGAAAAAATTGTTTTCCCTAAAATTTGAAAAAAACAAGTTTTTCGTGTAGAGTTTGAACTTACTGAGACATACTATATTTTAAAATATTACCGATCATATGTAAGAAATGATGTAGGATTCAGGTCATATCATTAGGAAACCAAATCTCACCAAACTCTCATTCAGGGGGTGAAACTTTTAACAAATCACTTTTAATTATTGTTTTTTGAATTTCAAATTCATATGTTTGATATTTATTTGGGAATTTGGTTTTTGATTTGGTTTTAAAATGGGTTTAAGTAGAATTCCACCAACATGTTTACCTATCAGAAAATGTTGAGCTAGACTCTTTGTTAAACTGTTTTGACTTGACTATCATTCTTATTATCATTATTATAATAGTATGGAAAATGAACAGCACGATGGACTTTCAGATGACATAGATAATCTGTCTTCTCTGAAGGTCTCCAGAAAATTTGTTTAAATTGTGTTCCTGTCATTTTTTCCCAATCTAATCGAAATCTAGTAAAATATCCATGATATCATTTCATTTTCAATTGTCAAATTCAATAGGGAACAGAATCTTCTGGTGGGGATACTGGAATGTTTATTAAAATGGTGTCGATAAAAAGTTATCAGATGATGCGGTAAATGAGATTACCAAAAGTTAGGATTTTTGCTTCTGCTGATAGACATAATTTTCGTGATTGATTTTCCAGATATATCAACCAGATATGCAATCTTAAGTAAAGACGATTCAGGTATTGCTCACTTTCATATATATACGGTGTCTTTCACATATTTCGAATGTCGAAAGATACTTTTCGACATAAACATTTATGTTTTGTTTCAGATGGATCATATAATTCTGCTACTTACTTACTTATCAGGTCTATTCTCTTAGCCATTGTATAACAATCATGGCAATTAAGTCAGCATTTTCAATCACGTGATCCGCATGACATACAGCTATATCCAACTTCGGTCATTGACATTACACCAATATTTCAATATACAACATGTTCATTTCAAATAAACCCATCGAATTATTTCACTTATTCAAAATATTTGAGAGACATTTCTAATGTATTTTTCTACGACAAAAGATATATTTGCATTCGAGGATAATACATTTTTCTGGAGACCTCAGAAACTAATTAGTGATGATGCGAATAGTGAATAATAGGTTGCGGGATGAATGTGAATATAATTATAGCAACTTTGCTTCAATTGTCATCGACTATCATAATCATTTGGTAGGCTATATATCAATATAGCCTACCAACTGGATCAAAAAGAAATGTTAATGAGTATAAAAAAAATGTTGAATATCCAAAATAAGTGATGAATTCAAAAAAACGAGCAAGAAAACCACGTCAATTTCCGTTTGAAACAGTTTATCTCGAAAACGGTTCA